>JAOWBH010147448.1:0-21383 GCA_028566215.1 Silene coronaria | reverse complement strand
GGTAAGGGGAGGTTGGATGTACACCGCCTTACCATTGTGTTAGCAACACAAGCGGCTGTTTCCGAATGACTCAAGATGAAAATTGCGTCGAGAACTGTGACCGCTACTTCACAAGAGAAAGAAGTGTTGCCACTTTACCAAGCCATTTTGATTTATTCCATCATAATTCAAAACCAAAGAGTAATGAGTCTATTGCTCCAATGAAATATATGAAAAAAAATAATTAATTCAGTACCATTAAAACAATTTGGACTCAAAATCACTTTCGCCATTTATAATTTATATATTTCTTATTTAATTTCATGTTGAATGATATTTGCATTAATGATATTTGCATTAAATAATCAAACATACAAGTTTTTTTAAAAACAGACCCGTACATTTTTTATATGGGTATAAAACTAGTTTCACGTAATATTAATTCCTTTTTGATCTGCTCATAAAGTCATAAGATATTAAGGTATGACTAGTGCGCGTGGATAAAAGACAGTTTGTTTTGTTTACACTTTTAATAATTCCACATTTTGATTTCAAGATTACAGCAAGTCTTCCTTGTGGCGGGCATATCCATCACAAGCTTGCCCGTCGCAAGCTTGTTTTTTAGAAATAGCCCATTTGTTTTATACACAGAGATTAAGATTGTGAGTGCCCCAGTGGGTCTCACCAATGAGTATATTAGTTTTTATTCCTTATAAACATGCCTAAAATAGAAATGGCGCAATTCGAAGAGTAAGCCACAAATGGAATACGTAGTAATTCCTTGGATGGGACAGGGGAGTTCATATATACTCTTTTTCTTAGTATTGACTTTGCGGACTCTATTATCGACTGCCATCGCGTAGTCTGTATCTTACTTTAAAGGGAGCATGCAGTTCCTTTTGATCCATCTTTTGCTTATTGGCTATGAGTTGGTGGTTGCTTCTGCTTATAGACGTGCCTCCACATGTATTAGAGAAAGCCAAATTCGGTAGTAGCCTGTTGACCTATTAGGTTATGCTTTAACAAGTTTGTTTTCGTCCATATCTGTTTCCATCATTGACACATATATTAGCCTTTGAATCTGATTTATTCTTGTTCTGCTGGTGGTGGTTATAGGCATAGTCGTCACTAATGATGGGAATGCTATCTTGCGTGAGTTGGATCTTGCTCACCCATCTGCTAAGGCATGTTCTTTGCCCCTAACACCCCTTATAAAAGAAAAACCTGTACACTTATTTTCCAGTCATTTGTAACATGCTATTCTGTCTTGTTTAATAGTCAATGATTGAACTCAGTCGGACTCAAGATGAAGAAGTTGGAGATGGAACTACCTCTGTAATTATTCTTGGTAAGCATTAATTTGGGAAAGCCTACTTTATAGGTTTTTGACTGTGATATCAAGAAATGTATGAATGCATTGTAATTCATGGATTGGATTTGTTTTGCAGCGGGGGAGATGCTTCACGTTGCCGAAGACTTCATTGACAAGAATTATCACCCAACTGTTATATGCCGAGGTTTTGTGGGCTTCCTTTTTATTTATTTTCTCACCTAATTCTTTTTGTTCTCGGTAGTTACAATGAAAATGTATTTACACAGCCTACACCAAAGCCCTTGAAGATGCTGTGGCGGCTCTTGACAAGATTGCGATGTCCATTGACATTAGGGACCGTAAGTTCCTTTTTCGTGTCATATCTCTACTGGGTTTAGAGGTTTTTGTTTATACCATTAGAACTGTAGTACTGAATCATGCTTAATATTTGAGGGTATCTGCAGGAGACACAATTTTGGGGCTTGTTAAGAGCTGTATTGGCACAAAGTTCACCAGCCAGTTCGGAGATTTGATTGCCGTGAGCCATCTTTTTCCCCCCTTTTCCGCTTTCTAGTTAATCCTAATGACTGTTCGTCTTAAAATGCCCACTTTAGTTTTTGCTGTTGCTCATATGTTATCCTTAAATAATTGCTCATTATCTTTATCCAACTTCCCTGTTTAACTGAATGTCCCCGCTGGTGTCTGGAAATTTCGAAATTTTAGATAAAATTTTCGAATTTTTTCGAGCTCCCCTCATACTATTACCCTTTCGCCCCCGCTGACTTCAAATCTTGGCCCCGCCATTGCTTTAGTTATGTCCTTAAATTAGATTGAGCAGATTGTCCAGAAATATTAGGTGCCAGAATTCTTTAAGTTTGCCATATTGAACCCCCTATCTCGTTTGGTTCATGATAGGAAGTATCAATGCGTAGGTAATTTGGTTCACATGATTTTCCATTTCATGATTTGGAAAAATCCCATTTCATTTGATAGGAAGAATCAATACAAGAATTGGAATTCATGTAGGAATTCTCATCTACCTAAGGGTTCTATGTAAGCTACTTCCTCCATTTTGAAATCATATTAATCACAATTCATGTGTTTCTTAAAGGGCAACCAATTAACACCTCACCAGCTCCCCTTAGTTTAAACTGGATAGTGGCTCTATGTGTGCCTGCTCTTGCTCCTCTCCTCCCTTTGAACACATTCCTTGACTCACAATGAGGGTTATTGGATTCGCTCCCCTCCCCTCCGAATCCCGGTTTAATTCCAACGAATCAATTTGCAATTCGTTGGTAATTCACCCAGATGAGCGAATCACTGGTCTTCGATAAAACCAACAAAATATTCAGAAAAAATTGAAGTATATGCAAGATACCTGATAAATTATCAATCAAAGTTCAGTAGCCTACTAGCCTAGAACCAGCAGAGCAGCAGCTAGTAATTTATTTCTAGCATTTTCATTTATATATCTTGGAACTTTGGATTTTTAAAGGAGATGTAGCAGTACTTGATCAATTTTCTAGCGAATTATGATATGCTTCGCGAATGGAATCAACGAATTACCGAATTATAAATAAAGTAATACGCTTAACGAGTCGGATTCACTCAATTGAGCAAATCGCGAATTGAATTACAAAAATGAATTAAGCAAATTACGAATCCGATAACCCTACTCGCTGCTATGTGAAAATGTCCCAACGTTTGGAATCAGTTCTTAATCCATGTTAGAGCCATAAGCTCCACGATATGAATCGGGATTTTAGGTGTTGATGTTTCGGAGACGGCTATCCCTAAGGAGTCGTTTGGTTCTTTGGTTACATATGGGAACTTACAATGGCTAGGAAGTGTCATATCACATGATTTTAGAATTCATGTGAATTAGAAATGTTGTTTGGTTGCATGTAAGAATTGTAATCCATGTAGGCATTTCCACTTATCTAGGGGGGCTTGAGAAGCAACTTCCTCCATTATAAAGGAAATAAAATTCATGAGAAGTTTCAATTCATGTGAATTGGGGTAACCAAACAACCTACCCAATTTGCAATTTATATGAATTAAAGTTCATGTGTCATTTAGAGGGTAACTAAAAGACTCCCAAGTCAAAAAGGTGTTAGGGTCTTTTGGGATTATTGCTGTTTGCTTTTGATCTACTTAAACTTTAAGATGTTGCCTTTTGTCTTCCCGACCTCTAAACATCACTTGTTGCTCTTCATCAATTGCCAGGAGATCCAATTAGTGGAGTGACGGTAGGATTGGATCTTTAGGAGAGAGGGGTTTTGTTCTGATTTTGGAATGCTGCTTATGAGCATTTTCACTACCCTTTAAACTTATTTTGCATTTCTTTGCTAACGTTCGTTGAATACTTTTTATGTATTTCCGTCATCCCTCAAGTAAACGTTTTAGCTTAGTTGTCAGCGAGAGTGCCTAACAAAGTTCATCTTATGTTCTTAGGCCCAAATCCATTAATCAATTTATTTTTTCAACCTTTCTCTCTTTCCCATAATATTTTCATCATAACCAAAAATCTTTGGGATTCTTATCAGTTACATTTAAGAGCTGTTAATTGAGCCTAGGTTTATATTAGATGATCATCAAAAATGGAGGGTACACTTTAAATATACAATTTTGAAAAAAAATAATAATTTACCACCACATAATAAAAGGGAACATATGAAGGATACATTACATTATAAATGATCTCACACTAACATATATCTGGCTCAACCACTTACCTTTTGAGTCATCGAATTACAACCAACCAACCTCTCCCTAGTTTAAAGTCTGTTTTTGTTTTATTAACGGTGCCAAAGGTAGAACATGACTAAGTATGAACACCTCGCATATGATATTCTGTGCTCATAGAGAAGAAAATTTTTTCGGTTCTCTTTGAAGAGGGTAAAGCATACTATTCCCCATTGTCCAGCCTGCATCTTTTGCGGCTCTCTCAGACATTTAATTATTCATGTGTTTTTTGTTAATGGAGTACTTCAAAAGAATACTCTCAACTTTTCCCTCTATCTCGTGCAGGATTTAGCAATTGATGCCACTGCAATGGTTGGTGTGGACTTGGGTCAAGGGCTACGAGAGGTGGATATCAAGAAGTATATTAAAGTCGAGAAAGTACCAGGTGGCCAGTTAGAAGATTCGCAGGTGCTTAGGGGAGTGATGATCAATAAGGATATTGTTGCTCCAGGGAAAATGAGGCGGAGGATTGTTAATCCACGAATCATTCTTCTTGATTGTCCTCTTGAGTACAAGAAAGGTGAAAACCAAACAAATGCTGAGATAGTAAGAGAAGAAGATTGGGAAGTTCTACTAAAAATGGAAGAAGAGTACATTCAGAACATATGTGCTCAGATACTAATGTTTAAGCCAGATGTGGTTATTACTGAGAAAGGGCTTAGTGATTTGGCTTGTCATTATTTTAGCAAAGCTGGTGTCAGCGCAATCAGGAGATTGAGGAAGACTGACAATAATAGAATAGCCAAGGCATCTGGGGCTGTCATTGTAAATAGGCCTGATGAACTTCAAGAATCCGACGTTGGAACTGGTGCTGGCCTTTTTGAGGTCAGGAAAATTGGCGATGATTTTTTTACATTTATCGTTGACTGCCAAGATCCGAAAGCTTGTACTGTCTTATTGAGGGGTGCTAGCAAGGATCTTTTGAATGAAGTGGAAAGAAATCTTCAGGTAAGTTTTGGGCTCGGTGCACGGATTTTGAGTAACTGATATTTAAACCAACTTATTAATTATGATTACGCGATATTTAAGATGTTTCACGTTAGTTTGGATTTATGACTTTTTACTGCATTCTTAATTAATCAAAAACAATGTGTGATTGCGTACAGGATGCAATGTGTGTGGCAAGAAATATTATAAAAAACCCAAAACTTGTTCCTGGAGGAGGTGCTACTGAGCTGACTGTATCCGCAACCTTAAAGGCAAAGAGCGGATCCATTGAAGGCATTGAAAAGGCAAGCTCCTATTCTGTTTATCTCAGAAATAGGGGCCCTGGTCTAGCTACACTTGTTAATCTTTCCTTTTTTGATTGTTCAACAGTGGCCGTATGAAGCAGCTGCTTTAGCTTTTGAAGCTATACCACGTACATTAGCTCAGAACTGTGGTGTCAATGTGATTAGAACTATGACCGCCTTGCGAGGAAAGGTTTGCACTTTGTTATCACTTTCCCAGCTGTTGTGTGCTTTATGATTTATAATGATGCGGTAGCTTAATTTCTCGAAATTTGCAGCATGCAAATGGTGAAAATGCTTGGGTCGGCATTGATGGAAACTCTGGTGAAATTGCCGACATGAAAGAAAAGAAGGTTTAGGCCTCCTTCCTTCCCTCTATTACTATGGCAAAGTTAGAACAATGGAGTGATCACTTCTATTATAGTTCTACAATGCACTAATGATCTTGATACATTAAATTCATGCCTAGATGCAGTTTAGAAATGTGTTACTGTATCTAAACCTCTTTTTTTTCCCCTCTGGCCACAGTCATTTACTATGGCTTAGGATACATGTTCATAGGCTGTTCCCTCACTGCTATTGTGCCTTCAACTTACAGATGATCCCGAGAAATTAAATTGACTAATAGCATGCCTTATTAATTCCTAGCAGGCAGGAGACTAACATGTAGCGGGAGGCCGCTTAGTATACAAATTGCAACGTCGCTTTGGTGGCGATTGATGCACTGCAAAAGCGATCAAATTTTTCAGCTTCATTTGACTCTTGTCCTACAATTGTCCTCATTTTTCAGATTTGGGATTCATACACTGTCAAGGCTCAAACATTCAAAACAGCCATTGAAGCAGCTTGCATGCTTCTCAGAATAGATGATATTGTAAGTGGAATAAAAAAGAAGCAGGCTCCAGGAGCAGGTCCTCAAAAGCCACAGATTGAGCAAGCCGATGATGCTGACAACGAACAAATGATTCCAGAATAAGAACTGTGAGTTACAAGGACTGTAACTGCTAGTTTGTGCGTTAGGCAAGTATTTGTTATGTTGCCATGTTCGCAGCTGAGTGTGGGCTTTTTGAAGCTATAATTTTGGGGTGATGGTCATAGTAGGGTCTTTTAACTATCGAGTTGTGTTTGGTGATGGAATGTTGCTCATTTTATTTCTGTTAGCATTTTGCCTTTATGTAGCTTAGAAGCGTTGGTTATTGGGATTATAAGTGTAGTAGGCCATTTACGATTAGAAGTGGATTTTTGTTGTGTGGTCTGTAACATATTTCAATTACTCCTTGGATCTTGTCCATTTCTTTGGATTGTTTTTAGGTCATGGACTCATGGTCACAGTTATTTCAATCCATCTTCAGCCCAAAATTACTCTATGCACGACCACCATCTGCAGTCACTGTGACAGTGTTGCTTGACTGCTGTTGCGTTGACAGCATCTCTTTCACCATGGGGAGGAGGAATTATCGGTGGTGGTCATGTGGTGGGGGGTTTTTGGGCTGAATGGTGGGATGGCATAATGTGGGATAATGGTGAAGTCATAATTGCATTTTCTTTGGTTTCTCTAACAAGGAATAGTACCATGTACTGATGTACTATGTACTAATGTCAGTTATTTGGTTACTTTTATCTAAATTTCTTGCAAACCTTCCAAAAATTAAATACTTCATTGATTGTGATTTGAGGGAGACAATAGGATTTTTGGCTAACAGTTTTAATAATATGGTGTTGTTGGTCATCACAATTTATTAGCCGAATTAAGAAAACATGTTTGAAAATATCAAAATAGAATGTTATTCAAGTTAATCTATGTATTATTCAATATATACTGCTAACTGTCGATTTGCAATATTATTTCAGTTAAACCATGCACTATTCAGAACAGCCCATTTTTTATATACCCTATTCTGGAATTATAAATAATTTTCGGTTTGTTTGGGATAATTTTGTCTAAACTTCTCCCTTAAATCTGTTTTTGCCAAATACTGTTAATATTGCTCATGAGTGGGCATTGTTAAATTTTGACAAAAAAAATCAAGAATCATATGCTTGATTATTCTAAAAAAATGTCACAAATGTGATTTTTGTCGAGTTTTTTTTTTTTTTTTTTTTTTTTTTTTTTTTTGGTTTCGTCCGTTGGTTGCTTAAGGAAATGTTGATCAAATTATTCCTGACTTTGGAATCAGATTAGTAGAGTAGAGACAAGATATATTATGGTACATTGCCGACATTGGTATCATGCATGGGATGTCAAATATATTGTATTGCCTGCCTACCATGTTGTGTTTACATTTTATATTAATTCTACTAAGATGTATTTTAATTTATACTAAAGAAATGATCGGAACAGTAGGAGCATTTGTTACTAGCGAATCTTAAATATCCCGATCATTTTGGTATTCAACGACTAAGATATAGAGAGAGCGCATGTTTCAATAAATAGAAAAGGAAAAAAAAAATTTGCATACGAGGAGAAAAATAACTTGCTCTTATTTAGAAGTAAAGAAATGATCAAGACATCTAAATAAGGGACCGGATGGAGACCAAATAATACCGAAAGGTTTATTTAGATGATGGGGTTTGAAGGGAAAGGATGGGGAGGAGGAACTAGAAAGGATTACGAATGATGTTTCCATGAATAAAAAATGGGGCAGGAGGAACATAGAGGATAGAGGATTTGGAGAGATTTATTTTTCTCTAATTGTGTCAACGTTGCTTAACAATTTAGGATATAACTTTTCTAATCTGTTCGTAGCCTGCTTTTTAATTTGTCCATTTTCCAATGATTATATATACATTTAAAAGTCTATAATATCGGTAATTTATCCATTTTCCAATGATTATATATACATTTAAAAATCTATAATATCGGTTTTTTATCTATAAAATCACGATTTTGGTATACTTTGTTTTAGGGACTCGTCATTTTCAGCCATTCTTGTTTACAACGAAAAATAATTTGTTACATTTCATAGTTACCTAATTTTATTTTAACATTATTTTAATCGGTTACCATCATCGAGAATTTGTGCACCATCGATCTATCAAATTCGTAAGTCTTGAGATACAAAGAAAATGGAAGTGGAAGGTGGTGTTCCCTCAAATCCACCATTCCACATTTCCACCAGCATTGCATTGCATTGCATGTTGCATGTTGCATGTTGCATGTTTGATTGGCCGATCTAATAGCCACATGCATATATGGAGGGGCTACGTATATTGTATATTTTATGTATATAGTGGCGGAGCTAAAATTTGATTTTAAGGGAACGATAAATTTTTTTTTTTTTTTTGGGGGGAATCACTAATTACATTAGATGTTTTCGAAAAAGTCTTAGAAATTTCATCCGTCAGGATGTCACCGCCTTTACTAGCCCCCTAACTCTATATGTATGGATAACCATAAAACTTAGGGAGTATGTGCTTACAAATGTTATTGGGGGCCAAACATTCATTCATTAATTCATTATACTTGCGACATCTCCATGATACGACAAGTATATGTTGACTAACATATATTACTTGTGTATGGCTTAATTAAGGAAAATTATTTCAACTGTTTTATAAATTTAATAAATAATACTAACAATGTATGTTTTTACTAAATCTTCGACCTTTTCTTTGAGAGTTTTTCAGTTTTTGGATATTTCTTCAGCCAGCATTAAGAGTGGAGGTACACATTAATAATTTTCACAAGTAAGTACGTGTGTTATGAATGAGACGATTCATTAACTCAGTGGCAGATTTAGAATTGTAGTCAAAAAAGCATAAATTTTTTTGATATATTATCTTTTAAAGTTTCATTTTTTAGTAAATATGTGTTACTTTAAATTTTCTCTAAAGTACTTCTACTTCACTGGAAAATGTGTAACGAATAATTTCTCTTGTACTCCGTATAAGATATAAATATACGTAATTTATTTTCGCAGTACGATTTTTACTCATTGTAGTATTTTGCGCCAAACTTTCCATTTGTATACTCTTAATAAAAAATATCATACCTAATTCTCGCTACCTTCTCTCCATCGTTAAAAACTTCAACCTTATTCAAAATCTTCAATTATGAATGATGATTAGACAATATAACAGGGTTTAATTCATTAATCCATCGTTAATAATATCAAAATGACTTTTTGTTATGGTATAATTTTGTTCTTTTTAATTAGGGTTTATGTAAAATTAATTAAGCGCTAATTAGTAGACCCGGCAAACAGATCGGATCATGTCGGGTTCGGGTTCGTGTCACATGTAAACGGGTCACAAACTCTCCAACCCAAACCCGACCCAATTAAAATTCGTGTCGTGTTTTGTCGACCCACTTACATAAATGGGTCATAAAGCCTCAACCCTAACCCGTTAATTTCGTGTCAGGTTCGTGTCGTGTTTTCGTGTCATGTCCATAATTGGAAAGTTTAAGTATATTTATGTGATAAAGGATCAAGAAAAATTAGGATTAATTTAGTAAACAAGCTATTCGTGTCGGGTTCGTGTCAAGAGAGCTCAACCCAAACCCAACCCAATTAAATATCGTGTCGTGTTTGTGTCGACCCACTTTCATAAATGGGTCATTAAGCCTTAACCCAAACCCGTTAATTTCGTGTCGGGTTCATGTCGGATTTTCGTGTCGTGTCATTTTTTGCCAGCTCTCATTGTCTTATGAGGAACTTTATCAATTTGAATAAGGAAATAACTGAAATAATAATGTTCTTGTGACCCTTATTACTCCGACTATTCACCTTGGTTGCATGTCTCATGTCTGACTCTTCAGAGACATGACACTTCATTATGGATCAAAAAATTGAAAACTTTGCACAAAATTACCATATCCGACTCTCTACACCGTGTCGTGTCTGACAATTCCAGCCGAGTCGGAGTAACATAGCCTGTGGCATGTGAGATGGAGTGTATTTTGTGCTGATCTATGTAAGTGTTTGCCTCTCAGTCAATATTATATATTGGAACGTAGAAATTTTGTAATGTGTAGAAGGCGATCTAGTTCTTCAATTTTTTAAGTAGGATGTAATGTATAGTGTCATTGTATGGAGTGTATAATGTCATTTGTAAATTTTTGCCTTACATTCAACTCTGTAGATTAAATAGTGCATGTTTAACATATGCTATATGAAGGGTTGCTGATGTGTTCTATATTTGCTGAAGCTTAGATATAGGACAAGTGTGGGGCTGGGGCTATGGAGGAGAAGGGCAACTAGGTTTGGGGTCAAGGATACGTATGGTATCGTCCCCACATCCTGTACCGTGTATAGAGTCTTCGCATAGGAGAGATAGACACTCGAGCTTCCCTCAGGCTAGCTTAAACTCAGAAGGCCATGGTTTCAAGGTTCCCGGGAACTACATCAAGGGTATTGCCTGTGGAGGCAGGCACAGTGCAGTTATTACAGGTGAGTAATGAATATATATCAGTAATAACCCACTACAAGTGTTCTCATGTTGCTTAGTTGTTTCAATGTCGAAAGTGATCATACCATAATAGTTATCTTCCTGTTGATTCATCACTAGTCCTTCAGATGCTTGTGCACCCTCTTCCCTTGACCTTTTCAAACATCGATCCTCTGTTTGGATACATATTCACTTATTTAGGAGAGGGAGGGAAGAAGGGGTCATATTTTTTTGGGCCTTTCATATACTGAGTGAATTTTGATTTTGCTTGTACGAGGGCTCCATCTCCCTTTCTTCCGAGTCCCTCTCCAATTTCCTGACCAAACAAGGGCATCTGTCCACCTCCTCTTTTTCCTCCCTTCCCTAATTTTACAAGAAACTGTTCATAGTCTAACTGCAAACATTGTAGCGTTGGCCTTAGCATGAAGGATAGGTTTTCTAATTTTTGTTGTTATATTATCAGATGCTGGAGCTCTTCTTGCTTTTGGATGGGGATTATATGGACAGGTACAGAGTTGATGGTTATGCGTTCTGTTTGTACTCACTTTGTTTGTTATGTTTGCTGTCATACACCTGGCTTACTGGCTTACTTTGCCTGAGCCGGAACCTATTTGGAGGCACTAGGTAATGTTAGTTATGGTGAACGATAACTTCTTCTTATGTTGCCTTGATTTACAGATGGTGATTTTAACATAACTCTTGGTTTGGATGGGGGCATTTAAAGGATAGGGAGGGGAATAGTTCCTCGGTTAACAAAATTGAGATGTTGGAGTACGGAGGGGTGGAAAAATGGTCCCTTCATTTTCTTAATACTTCATATTGACCAAATCAAATCACTCCAACATACAAAGAATTTGGGAGGAAAATGAAATTGCTTCGTTTCTGCTGCCCTCCCTTTTCGTCCTCTTTTTGTGTCCAAACAAGGGTAACACTGTAAAAGCTTGGATGTCACTAGTTTTTTTTCTTTATTCCTTTTTAGAAGATATTTTTGTGTTTTTTTTTTTTATTTTTTTTTTTTATTGCTGCTTCATTTGTTATGAGGAGGTTTTCCCTGCCTTCTTTACATATTTATGTCATGTGGAGATGTCTTCTTACTTTCTCTACATATGTTAGTTGCCAGGGAAGCTTCTTCCTCCCCTTGACTCTTGAGTATTGTTGAGGAAACTCAACACAAATTATATGATGACTTTCCCTATTTGGGTTCTAATCTGGGCTTGCAATTGTGCAAGGAACTTTCACTAGTCGTTACGTTACTTATAACTAACTTAGATAAAATGAAGCAAAGACAGATCACCTATGTAAAATTCCGAGGTTAACATATGCTGTACAAAGAAGCAGTGACTTTTACAATTTAGAAATGCCGGAGTAGCTTGGCCTAGAGTTAATACCTGATTCTAAACATTTTAATTCATTAGCTAAAGTTGAGACTATCCTTCGGCATCCGTCGTCTAAGAATACTCATTTATCTTCTGTTTTCCGTTGCATGAACATGTCTGGTGTGGATCTGTAGGTTAGTAGAAAAGGTGGAGATTTAAAAGGAAAGTAGATGTTCAAGATGAAGACACTATAGCAAGGATCAGATGATTCTTCCCCTCTATTACTCAGAATTATTCTTTCTGCATCTTGTTAGAAGTCAATGGATCAATTTAACTCTTATGTGTGTGGTGGTGACAAATTGTGAGTGTAACTTGTTGCAGTGTGGCCAAGGAACGACTGATGACGTGCTAAGCCCGGCTTGTGTATCCTCATTGCTCGGAATTCGAATTGAGGCAGTTGCAGCTGGCTTATGGCATAGTGTCTGCATATCTGCTGATGGTGATGTGTATGCTTTCGGAGGTAATCAGTTTGGACAGCTGGGAACTGGTTCTGATCAAGCTGAGGTACATCCTTCTTAAAGTTTTTTTTTTTTTTTTAACGCTATTTTACTCCGACTTAAATATGGGTATGAGAAGCACAAATCAAAGTGTTAAACTCTCCATGCCTCAACTCAAATCTCGAGACATTGAGATGATTCAATATGGTATCAGAAGCACATAAATTTCTGAGATATTGAGATCATATAGTAAAATAAGTATATGGGTACTGAGAAATGTCTTCAAAACAAAAGTTGATCATGAATTATGTACTTTTAGAGTTTTAGTAGTGAAATTGATAGACGCTTGATAAACGTTGTTATGCAACCTACATCCTGTTCCTGTAGTAGTGTCAATACAGATAATTGTCAAGTAAATTTTTTATGCCATATCTTTGAGTGTCAAGGACGCGAATATAACTTGGATATACTTAGAATAGGCTAGTCGAAGCTAATAGATTTTATGAGTTTCATTGGCGGGCTTGTTTTTTGGTGGTACACTTTTGGCAACTATATACGGAATGTATTTGTTTCTGTTTCTGTTCTGGGAATCTTTGAACGACCTTCGTTTGCATGTTCGGTGTAATCATGACGAAGGTGTGTTTCATTATTGATAACAATATAATTTATTTATTTCAGACTCTCCCAAGACTGTTGGATGCACCAAGTATTGAAAACGTTAATGCGAAGATAATATCTTGTGGTGCTCGTCACAGTGCCATTGTTACAGGTATCAATCAAAGTGATGTCCAGTTATGTTTTTAAGTTATACTCCGTTCAATGCAGACAATTCAGTATTCTAGAATTCTGTCCCTTAGTTTCAGTTGGCTTACATTGCTCAGAGTATAGAGAATTTGCTGATATTTGTACAGTTGTTCTAGTTAGCCTATAAGTGATTGTGGGGCGCCCATGCCAAGACAGCAAAGTTGGGTTCAACATGTGGGCCGTGTCAAATGTACTGACTTATTCAGTCGGCCAAAGTGCAGCCCACTTAAATGAGCTTTTGGTTATGATGATATTTTGAACAATGAACGTTGAACAATGTGGGTTTCATGGATTGATTAGGGGTCTGTACTCTTTTTTTTTTTTTGGACTGCGAAGAAGTATAGCTTCTCAAGTACCAATGAGGTACCTCGCTAAGAGCAAAAGAGAACAACTGCCTGAAAAAAAAAAACAAGATAAAAGTACAACAAAAACAATGCACTCAACAAATGAGCCGCATTCATAAACAAAGATGTCGCATAGAACTATATGATTGTGTACTACATTTCAACGCTGCCATTTCACCACGTAGCCTCTGTGAGTCTGTGTATCATCTATTTAATATTAAGGTCTTTTTTTGCTTTTGGTAAGCATTCATATTACATATCTTCATAGTGGCTTTTTCACTCATATTTATTCCTTGTCTGACCTGTAGACAACGGAAAAGCCTACTGCTGGGGTTGGAATAAGTATGGACAGGTAAGTGAATCTCCGCTCACACACATGCATGAGATAGACATTAGCCCACACTAACACCCCCGTTACTATGTTACAGCTTGGACTGGGCGATGTGATAGACCGCAATATTCCATCAGAAGTAGAAATTGAAGGGCGAATGGCGAAAAACATCGCATGTGGCTGGTGGCATACACTTCTCCTAGCGCAGTCCGTCACTTGAGAGACGAAAGTGGGGGATTTTGTTAGGTTAGTGAGAGATATTCCATCCAACTTTTAAGATGTGGAAGTTACTGATGAAAAGACAAAAGACAAAGGGATGATTTGGGTGTAATTAGCATAGGGTGTATAATTGACCATTCTTTCAGGGCTAGGATCTGATGTTAGCTTCCCTTAATTTCCTTGCTTTTCTGGTAAAATTTTACCGGAGTGGTGTATATCTTGATTTGCTGCTGCCAGGCTGACTATTCTCGAGTGCTTCTCATAATAAACTATGTCTGTCAGTCTTGTTTCAATGGGTTGTCAGTTTTGATGCTAACAGATTTCGAACCAAGTTACAGGTACCACTTTTCAACCAGACTAACGACTACCACTTTTCAACTACTCGACTGGTTAAACTTGATACTCATGTAAATCTATATGTAGTTGCTCGTGTCTTGTTGGATTATTGGGAGACTTGTTGATTTACTTGGTGGCTGTTATGTCGGGTTGGCTATCCTCAGAACTCGCCTGATGGACGTGCCTGTGTTTGTTAATCGTACTGTTCACATTTTCTCTTTTAAATGCCGGTAAATGGCTAAAGTTCTGCCTCATTCCTCATTTTTTCAACATCTCAACTTCCCTCACTCACTTCATTAAGCACATCTACCTTGCATCATTGTCTCGGCATACTAACATTAACGGTGATTTGATATAATTTCGAGAGACTTGCTTGAAGTTGATCAATATAAGTTCTGGAAAATTTGTTTTGATTTAATCGATACTGTTACTGTAATTAATACCCATTGAAATTCAAAATGCAATTAATTTGATTAAAGTGTCAAATTTGTGTCAAAATCAAATGGGAAATCTGAGAAATGGTATTATATGGAGTATTGGAGTATATATAGTACATGAACTTATGAGAAGCTGAGTTTGCGAAAAAAAGACTGTTCTTGTGCCATTGCCGTGGTGGCCATGATCCTCCCGTGTGCGCTGCTTGACGAAACCAGGGAGGACTTGTTAACGCTTAACGAATTGACTATGGTCTAGTGTGCCACAAACGAACCGCGCACATGGTGGTTTCGTCTTGGTTGTTGTTTCGGTCGCTCTCAAGATAATCTCGACGTCCTTCTTTCCGATGTCAACCATTCATCTCCATTTTCTGTCTGATTGTCTAACATTCTGTTCAATAAACCGAGCAATGCTATGCTTGGCTTGAAAAGCTCGTGACCAGCTCAATATCTTTTTAGAATTATAAATTTGATTTTCTAAAAAAGAAAATATGAGTTTGCTTTACATTTAATTTATAAAAATAAAATAATTTAATAAAAATACTTGAGTCTAAGATTTAGAGCCAAAGTCACGTTTACTCGTTTAGTATAATGGAGTCTTAAGATCCCAGTTAGATAAGATAAGATAATATTTTGTTGACGTAATAAAGTGGGAAGAAGGTGGGTTCAATGACTTCGTATTCCAATCAAATTATAAACGGTTGTAAAATTGAAATTTTGTTTAGATAGTGTGAAGTAATATAGATAGAGATTAAAAAAGGCTCAAAATTCGAAGTTTATGTCATAATTTGGGTGCTATTATTAAAACGCAGGCAATAAAAGGTAGTATTAGCCATATAAAACATAGACCATTATAGTTTTACTCAATCCATTCCAATTTTGAGGTCACTTGCTTTTTTAAAGTGACAGATTTTATCCGTCATAAATGAGAATTTGTGTTCTAAGTGAAGTATAAAGTATGAGTATCCAATATTGTTCCAGCCTGTAGGTACCGGACTATCACTCTCTCACACACAATAATATTGTCTAATCCAAAGGGGTAAAATAGGTTTTTATCACTTTCCTTCAAGTCTTTTAAAAAATAGAAAGGATATAAAAATTGGATTTGAGAAAGTAATAGAAGGTAGGGATTTCCTTCTTTCCTTATACACCTTAACTATTTCATTCTCGCTTGTATCCCTTTCTTTTGAAACAAAAGCTCACTCGGGAGTCGGGACAGGTATATGTGTTGTAGGGATTTGCATCTCAATATTATTATAAGAACACAAACAATTATCAGAATGCGAGTGCTGCTGCCCAGTTTTAGAATGAAGACTAGTACAAACGGCGACTTCCAAGTCATAACTTACAGTACATATACTAGGATTCTTTAGATCATCTGACAACAATTAAACGACAAAAAAAAAAAAACAAGAAACGATTGAAACAGTAACAGTTTCAAAACCAATATAAAAAACCGGAAACAGCAATTTCTGATCGCAAAGCAAAACCCAAGAAGGAACTTCACTTGACTTCACTGATGAGAAATCCGCTTTCTAGTTCCTAGGTGTTGCCCACTCAACTCTGAGGATGAGATTATCATAACCATATCCATTAAGCTTATTGATAGCTCTCTGAGCATCTTCCTTATTGACAAAGTTCACAAACCCAAAACCTCTACTCACACCTGTCTTCTGGTCAATAGCAACATATACGCGACTAACTGCACCAAATGGACGGAAAAGCTCTTGCAAGTCAGGCTCCCTTGTATCCTCTGATAAGTTGGTCACTCTCACGGAATTCTCCTCATTCCTACGCCTCATGTCATTACCGATTGGTCTCTCTGCCCCAGCTCTCATGCTTGGAGGCACGTAAGCCCCCTTTGTTGCAATAGGCCCACTTGTGGGGCCGGCCTCGGCCACAGGCTTGTCAAGAGCAACATCACCCTGTGGGGCCAGGTCCTTGTAGGGACACCTGGATGTCCAATGGTCACCTTTTTTACCACATGTCCTGCACAACATGAGGGCACCACCGGTTCCTTTACTTAGCTGCGCCAAGGGATCACCCGCCGCCTTGTTTTCTTCTTGTTTGGTACCTACAGTAGCTTTTTGTCAATACTCCGTAATAGACAGATGTAGAAAGATCAAGCATATGAACAAAGTTAAAGAAAATTTACATAATAAAAAACAAGTCATTGAGTAGATCAAGAAAAACCAGTTGTCCTAAGCACCTCAGTATGGCGTGCAAAAAATGTTAAAGCAAAGTCTGATGTCAATACATTCAAGTGCGATTGTAAATGAGACAACCCCCACTCCACGCTCATTAATTCAGTCATCATAACACTCATTAAACCTTATGACACACTAAAACCTTGTGACACCAACACCTAATATTCCATTGTTTCAAATTCATCCTTTTGTTTTTCTGTTTTCAAAACTCACAACCATCACCCATCACAAGCACTACCTGAGCTTGCTGAACCCTATCACTTTCCTATGACCGCCACTCTCGCTCCCCTGAACACAAGTAATGTCGAGGTATTTCCAACCAAGGAGAACAGCTTCATCAAGCCGGCGATTCCCTTATTTCGGTATATTTCAATAATACATATGATGATGATAGTGGGGTCATTTTCATCACGAATGAGTTCATCGAGAGAGAGGCAGAAAAGAGTACAAGTTAATTAATTGGTTTTTTCTCAAGTAAAAATTTCTGTACTTTTTCCAACCCGAAGCGGCATCAGAAAATTGCATCCAATCTCCTTTAAGGAATAAGTAGAAAAATGATTCATTGAGAGATGCAGAAAAGAGAAAGGGTTAATTATTTGGGTCATTGAAATGCATAAAAGCGACGATATTTTTAAAGGGAGTATGGTGTGATGGCCTTCAGGCCAACGCAAGAGTTACGGTGATTAGAAGAAGAGTGATGGGCTGAAGTTGTGTTGATCACGTTACGAGATTTCCTCCCCTAATTGATGCATTCGACAAGCTATCAAAACTATAATTGTAGTATTGTACCATGCCAACTGCAACCCGCAGGAACTGATATGCTATAGCTATGAGAGTATGAGCTCAACTGCTTACGGCAAAAATTTCGAGCTAAACAAAAAGGAGACAATTCAAGAGTTACAAAACCACTACCACATCAGATTTCGAAACAATCTACTATAACTAAAAGTAGTTCAGGGACTTTCCAAAACATATCTATCTCAAGTACAGGAAATGTCATCATGCAGCTACACCACTTTTTTTATTCCAAACCATACCTACTTTTGCAAGAATGTCATCACGAAGTCACCGAAAATATTATAAAACCAACACATAACATATATAATACACCAAAACAATAAAAAATTATAAAAACCCAAGCTTCGAATCACCTAACTAAATTCTCCACAAATGAAAATTAAGTCCCAGCACAAGACAAAAAACAGACAAATCAATAACAGGCACCAGCCACAACTACACCTAAAACTCCATTTCAGTACTTGCAACCCGCATTTCGGGCCGACAAGAAACCAACATCACATAGCTATAACTCTATAAGTTCAATTCTTTGTGTGACACCATCTCAAGAAAGAATCTTGGTTTATAGTGAACCAGAAATACCACGATTCTATCTTAAGGCAGATCTTTCTTTCTATTGACCTATAAGGAGACTCGGAAGAGAGCAATGTGACTTTCTCTAATTCTTCTTCTCCCCGGGACAGTTAATCAAAACTAATACGGCCCTTCTCAAAGAGACTGCCCTTTACGACTCTACTAAGTGAAGTCATTTAACAGCGGACAAAAATAAGTGATGGCAACCCTCACATGAGGCCAAAAAAAAGGTTTCCCAATTGCTGACGTTGAAGCCTTGGCGGTTGTGGAGCTGGGTGTTTGCCTATGCATAAGTTTTCGAGCTAAAGAAACATGAACCAATTTAGGACTACCAAACCCCTTTTACCTGAATTGCATCCAATCTTGTTTCCCCAAAACAACCTACTAGATCGAAAATTTAGCTCAAAGACTATCAAGGACATATCTATCACGATTTTAAGAGATGTCATCATGCATCCACAAAACTAGAGTTCCAAAAGATTCCAACTTTCACAAGAATGCCAACACCAGACTTCACTATAATTTCATCACAAGTGCCCAGTTACAAATAAGTGAGAAAGCACCAAGACAAGTTTACATCCTCTATATACTAAGAGAATAAAAATTCTCAAAAATTTTCCCTCTAAAGTGTTCCAGCTTAAATATGGAAACAAATAACATTTTCATTCATTAAACTAATCTTTCATTTAAAGATAATAATCTTTTCTACATTAAAATTTAAATTATAATTTTTTAAGTAAAATAAAATTGGTATAAAACTATAAGCTATACATGACCATAAAATGATATTAACTTTGTGACGAAAAAAAAATTTATTTATATAATTTGAGGTAATTAAAATATTTTCACAAAAAATAGACACTTTATGAAATTACTCAATTCTCTAGATTAATTTTGAGATTAGTTGTTTTTTTCCTCAAATCAAAATACAATTCAGTGAGAATAAACATGAAAATTCATGAGATATTAAAAAGTAAAGGTCTATATATACCGAACATTTGTGCGGGATCTAAACTAGTAATACACCAAATCAATAAAATTATCAAACAAAAACTTCAAATTAAACGATTAATTAACAAACTAATCAAAATCAAGGTCACAAACACAACATAAAACAGTTCCCATCAGACAAAATTAAAATTAAGTCCAAAATCACAACAAAGAAGACCGATCATTAACAAACACCCAATCAGAACATCATGCAGCTATGAGTTTGATTGATTGCTTATGCTCACATTTTCGAGTTAAACAAACGAGATAAGAAGGGGAGGGGAAATGGGTTGTGGGTGTTTGGATACAATTTTCCTCCGAATCTGGCCTATTGTGGAGAGATTTTGATTAGGCTTGGGGGAGGGAAAATGGAGAGATCCCTTCAAGTGACAAAAAAATAAAGAAAATTAAAGGACAACACACAAGCTCACAGACATGAGACATAATACCCCAACTCAACAAAATTATCATGCAAAACCTTCAAATCATAATGAACTGATCCAACAATAATTTGAAAAACTATTTCCTTAAAAAAGAGTAAACATATAATTGCGGCAGAGGCTTTTTAAAATAAACAAACATCAAATTAAGAAAAGAAAAAAAAAACATAATCAAAATGGTAAAACCTGGAGCACGAGGACGTTCAAGGTAAATCTCCTCGGTAGAGACCATAGTAAGACGACTACCAACTTCCTCCTTAACCGCATCACCAAACTTGGGCCACGACCTTCGCTCCACCGCGCGTTTACTCAAACGCGCCTTTGCAAGCTTGCGTGTCCGCGTTGTGGTAGTGATCTTAACCTTATGACCTTCTTCATTAAACTTATATTCAATCACTTTCTTGATGCCATTTTCATCTGGACCAATTACTTGTTTGGGTGGCAATAGAAAGTCCAAATCTTCGCCATCTTCTTCTTCCAGCTCTCCCCATCGTAGTTTTCGTGGTTTCTCGGTTTCCACACCCATGATTTTCGCGGGGTTTGTGGGTGGTGACGGCGATTTGGGAGAGAGAATGATGGAATTAGGGTTTGTGAATTGGGGGTGATATGGGGGTGTAAGAATTTGTTGTTTTATGGGCTGTGGATTTAATGGAGGATTGGGCTTCTTTTCTGGTACGTTGATGACTGATGAGAGGATGGGTTGAAAATCGGAAAGTTCTTTCTGACTTATTTTCAGTACTTCAATTTAATTTAGTTTTTATTCAGTTCAGTTCAATTTAGTTTTGTTCAATTCAATTCAATTCAGCTTAATTCACTTTAGTTCAGTTTAGCTCAAATTTATTTAGTTAAGTTCAGTTTAGCTCCCCTAAGTTTATCCCATTTTAATTCTACTCATCTTAAACTTAATAATTTTTTTTATTAATATCATTATTTTTAATATTTATTTATATTTATTATAATTATTATAATTATTATTGCTATTATTATTATATTAATAATTATTGTATGAATATTATTAATAAATCATCATCATTCTTTTTATTATGATGAATATTATGAATAATAAAATTAATAATATTGATTAATATAAATACTACTATTTCTATTATTATTATAATTATTATAATTATAATAATAATAATTATTAATTAATAATATTATTATTGATCACATTGTTACTATTAATTATAAATTTTTTAATATTAATATTATTAAAAATATGAGTATTACTAAGTTAATATTATTAATTTTATTTTTGATACATAATCGCGTTTTCATATAAAAAACTTTACTCTTATACATATACTTTTTTTATAAACTTTTCATTTATTACTCTTTTCGCCTACAACCGGACCTAATGAACTTTTAAATCAACATTTTCCCCTAAAACTTAATCTAGTTACTCAAATGGCTTAAAGGATGGATTTAAATTTACCAATTA
>JAOWBH010147437.1:0-12552 GCA_028566215.1 Silene coronaria | reverse complement strand
ACCCTTGTCCCCTCTACCATTTCCTCTCATAAATGATCCGTCCCAAGATCCGACCCGTCACAAGGGAGACGCTTTGCTTCACAATAGTCATGTCCCAAGAATTTGCCATAGTCATGACCTACAATCCTACATAGATCGTTAGAATTTCATCTCTTCATTAATTGGTTATGAACGGATTTCTTGTCACTTAAAAAGGACCGTAAATAAAAGTTGGTTGTCCATATAATGTGCATCAAAACACATAAGTGTAGTTAGTATGTTAGCCAAGTAAAGTTATTGAGCTGTTCTATTACAATACGAAATTATCCCTACGAAGCGTAATTTATTTTCGCAGTACGTTTTTTACTCATTGTAATATTTTTTGTACAATTATTTCCATTTGCATACCCCTAACATAAAAAACGTCTAACCTAATTCTCTCAATTAAGAATCATATAACATCTCAAATTAATCAAAATTTCCCAACCGTGGATGATAATTAGAATGTAAAACATGCATTTTATTAAATTAGTATTTTCTTTTATACTTTTTTAGGTTTTTATGTTTTCGGGTATTGACTTCTGTTGGGAGATGTTGACATTGTTGAGTACAGTGGTTCGTTTGGCTATTAAGTATTATTGCTATTAGCCTATTACTGCAGGTTAATGTCTTCCTTTTCCTATGGATAGTACGTAAAATCGTACAGAATAGTAATTGATTAAATTTTCGTTTATTTTTTAACATTTTATGTAGTACATAGTTTTATATAGTGTTTTGTATTGTGGTTATGCATAACTTGATTTCTTTTTTTTTTCTTTGTAAAATAATTTCGGAGTAGGCGTTGATGGTGATGGTGGTGGTTGGTGGCAAGCAATGGACACAGAGCCGGCCTTTAGGGTGAGCAGCCCGTGCGGCCGCACAGGGCCCCCGAATTTTGGGGGCCCAATTCTGTTCCAAGTAGTATACAATTAACTATTATACCATTATATCACATTAAGATTTAGTGGCGTAGTGGCAAAACTATTCATATTAAGTTGTACCAGTCCCGCAGCCCGCGTTTGATCCTTCTCTGGAGGATTTTTTTAACATTTTATATTTTGGGACCCAATCAATCACAGAGTCTTGCTGCGTGCCTGCATCTACTGATTTATTGCTACAATTTGCAATTTTACATTTTTACCGCATTATTGTTTTTGCACTTGTCATACCTCTTCCTTTAATTTAACATTCTTGCATATTTTTCAATATTTCCTCTAATTACAACAACTATTTTAATAAAAGTTGATAAATTTACTAATAACTAGTTAAATGGACTAATTTCTTTATTTCTTTTTTTAAAATACTATCGATTATGAAACATATACATACATACAAGTTACTTTAATTTGATGTGGAGTAGTTAAAGGACATAAATGAGATATTTATTTCGGATAATGCACGCGGTGCCCTTTAGGTTTGCCATTTTACCCAAAATGCCCAATTTTTTGCTCCGGAAAAGTTTAAGAGCTCATAACTCGTGTTTACGAGTTCAAAAAGTGATAAATTTTTTTTTCAAATCGGTCATCTTTCCGAGAACTACGATTTGAAAAAAAAAAATTGTAGTATTTGGATCACGTAACTAGGAGATTTTTTACGTCAAATTTTTTTTGAACGAACAAACTTTGATTGACCATATCTCTTAGTCACGAGTTCAAAACTCGATATTTTTTTTTCAAGTCGTAGGTCTCGGAAAGATGATCAATTTGAAAAAAAAATCGTAACTTTCTGAGCTTGTAAACACGAGTTATGACCTCTTAAAATTTTCCGGATCGAAAATTTGGGTATTTCGGGCAAAAAGTGAAACCCTGAGGGTACCATGTGCATTTTCCCTATTTATTTAGTTGATAATATTAGAGATATATTAGGAGTATCGTATTATTAGAGATACATATTAGGAGTATCGTATTAGAGATATTATAAGTGGAAAAGCTCATAAAAGACAATATTCAACCACAAGCAACATATTTCAGAAAAATTTTAAACGTAATGTTATTATATTTTTCTCTCTCGGGAAAAAAAATATTGCAACAAGCCCTTTAAAAAATCTGTATAATATCTATTTGGGGCCTCGTTATAAATCTCGCACAGGGCCCCAAAATCTCAGGGACGGCCCTGGCAATGGTGGATGGCAGTGGATTGGTGGTGGGATGGAGAGGAGATGGGAGAGATGAGAAGTTGAGAGGAGATGGGGGTGAGAAATGAGAAGGGCAATAAGGGAAAAAACGTACTGTAATGAGTAAAATATGTACTGCGAAAATCATCCATACGAAGTATGAGTTTAAAAGCGTCTACAGTCACGAAATTGTCATTGTAACTCATTTTTACTAAAAAAAAAAAAAAAAAAAAAAAGTAATATTGGCAAGGGCTTAGTACTTAGTAGCTAGCAGCCCGTCACAAACTTGTGACGTCTCAAAAACCTCTCCCCGCTTGCTTCTCCCATCACAAGCTTGTTATTATATCTAGGAATTTTTTTTTTTTTTTTGAAGAGATCTAGGAATTATTTTTACCTCGTACTCGATCTCGAGTTCCATGGATCATTCAGATTAGATAATTTTTTAAATCAATTTAATTTAATTATTTTGACCTATACTAATCTTGGAAACAATTAAATCTTATTCCTATATAAGATAAATTTATATAATGGATTATCATAAAATCTTATCTTATACTATAATACAGTTTATTTTAAATATCATATTCCTTAATTGCAATAGGTCAATATCTTAACAAATACTAACAAACTATCCTAATTACGCCTATAAATAACAAACTCCCCAAAAAACAAAAAACAAAAAAACAAAAAACAAAAGTGTAGCAACCAAAAACTCTACAATGTCTGGCTCAATCACATACAACCCTTGGAGCGACAAGTATCAAGTTACCTTTGACGGCAAAATCATCGAAACGACTGTAACAAAAAGCGCTTTTACTATCAATGAATGGGTTAACGAGATTTCCACAGCCACCATATGGGCAACTTTACAGGTTGTTGGGCTGGACGTCGAATGGAGGCCGTACCAAATTCAATCAATGAGCAAAACAGCCACACTACAGCTTTGTGTAGACACAAAGTGCCTAATTGTGCAACTGTTTTACGTCGATTACATCCCTCAGTCGTTACAGAACTTCCTTTCTACCTCGAACTTTACCTTTGTTGGTGTCGGTGTGGCAAACGATGCTCAGAAATTGAAGAACGACTACGGACTTGAGTGTTTCAGGACTGATGATGTTGGGGCTGCTGCAATGCAAAGATGGCCGGACAGGTTTTACTATACTGGATTGAAGGACTTGGCTTTCGAATTACTCGGGTTTCGTATGGACAAGTCTAGGCGTGTGACTTTGAGTGATTGGCAGGCTGAGGTACTTACCATGGACCAAATTCAGTATGCTTGTATTGATGCTTATGCTTCCTTCAGGCTTGGCCAGCTCCTATTTAATTGATATCTTTTCCGTTACATGGTTTATATTACGCTTATCTTTTCTGTATTGTTTCAATTTTAAATCCAAATTATTATAATCGAGTATTCCTATCTACTAAGTCGTATTATTATCATATATACAGAGTTACATCTATAGGTTAATAGGTACATAACGAATGATTTCAATCGCTTTTTGATTAATGAAAACAATTACGTAAATTATTGGAAACACGAGTACATGTAAACAGTTACGTAAGATAATAATGGAAACAACTAAAGAGAAGCTAAGAGCTTGCGTGCAACGTGCTGACAAGCATAGGCATCAGCGATCACAACCTCGACCTGTTCCTCAGACAGTATGGTCGGACACAGAGACTCAACCGATATACTTGCAACTTCACCCGTGGCACTACCATGGTACTTAACCCCAACCACACTACAAATCTCGGCTAAACTTGCCCTACACAAACTCGGCTTCTTCAACACCCTAGCAGCTAACTGTTGCAC
Source organism: Silene coronaria (assembly GCA_028566215.1). Lineage (NCBI taxonomy): Eukaryota > Viridiplantae > Streptophyta > Magnoliopsida > Caryophyllales > Caryophyllaceae > Silene > Silene coronaria. The sequence continues at coordinate 8,608 of JAOWBH010147437.1, read as the reverse complement.
ATTCATGTCTGGCAACTCCCCAGGCCAAAGGCTGGAGACCAAACATAGTTCAGGATCATTGAAAAATCTCTGTATCAAATTGTCAGTATCACCAATTTTATCATGCAATTGGAGAATCAAGCAAAACGAGTTGGCGCAGAGAACCAAGACAACGTGCCCTGTTGAGTCGTCATCATCATAAATTGCATGCTTAGCATCGATCGAGATGACTCTAGGGATTGTTAAGCTAGACAGAAGTCGTTTGATGTTTGTCTCTATGAAACTTTCATCGTCGACTACCTTCACCTCAACCTTAGATCCATGCAATTCTACAGAATATGAACCCATTTTACTAAGGTATTTGTGCGGCACATAGGGCATCATGTTTACACTCATCTGTAGTTTAAGGTTATGTATTAATCCGTATATAATCCTGCTTAAATAGCTTAATTAACTAGTCCTAAGATATTAAGAAATTAGTTAGGATATCCTAATATTTTATGGAAATAAGAATCCTATAGTTCACTATGGAAACTACTGCCTAAATTATTATCTTTACTTGATGCCCAAGTCATCTTAAAACACCAAGTCGCCAAGCCTACGTACGACTATACGAGTTCATATGAACGGTTCAGCTGGTAACGACTTTATCTCTTGAGAGCGAGGTTTAATATCTGACTCGTGTGAATGAGCGAAATTAAACTTGGAAGGAGCCTATCCATTAAATAGTCTCGAAAGTTGATAATCTTACTAACAAGAACAAAAAGTAACGTGCAACATTTTGCTGTGTTTCAACGGAACCCTGGTGCTCAGTTGAAGCCTCAGGGTGCAATTCAGTTTGCCCCCACGAATAATGATTTATGTAACGTAATGTCTTAACAGAATATACGATAAATACAGTAAAAAATTACTCCGTATACATGCTATTTTAAAAATAAATAACAGAATATACTCCGTAATTTATTATGAAATAATATTATTTTGATCAGTAGTAAAATATATGGTAGGAATATAAGGATTTTATATCTTAATCTACTGCTTTTGTATATCTTGTCTTGTTTAGTTGTTTGCATTTTTGTATAATATATATACGAAGCAGTAAATATTTATCGTTAAACGGTCTTGCAATAATTAATCCTAGAAACCTCATATATCTACGACCCTAACCCATGGCACAATAACACAATGAGGTCTCCTCAACCATGAGTTCCTTCTCCGGAAACCATCCCGGATCACGTCACCTAACATACGAAACCTGAATACAAGAAATGAACTTCGACAAAAAAAAAAAAAAAAAATTTGAAACAGAAAGTGTTAAGACTGTTGAGGAGCAGGTTTACTATTCTTGTATTAGTACATATGTTTTCTACAAGATTGGTCACTCTATGATGACCAGATATAAGAGCAAATCCCAACAATCACGATTAAGTTTTGTGTTATAATGTTGTTATACGTCCATACAACAATCTTATTCAAAAATTTGTGAACACTTCAATGAGGCTCCGAAGGATGTAAAGGTGAAAGGGGAAGGGAATGCATAGACAAAAATTTGGTATGATTGTCAAACCACATTTCTGTAGCTGATGCTAATATTATTGGAAAAAGCGTAACACAAGCAACCCCATTGTTCGAGGAGTGTGGAAATTTGAGGAATGGTGAGGATTGAGGTTACAAACAAAACTAAGTCATAACGATTCCTAAGCAAAATGACAATTAAAAGTGACAGTACATGACCTGAGACTTCCTGTAACATCGACGAAGAGCTGCTCTAAGGGGACTCAAACTTTTTGACATCAGCAACCCGAGGCCTCCACAGTCCAACTCTATATTTATGGGCATGATTCAGTATCAGCTTCCTCTGTAAAACAAACCACAGGTTACGGATAACTTCAAACATTATTTCCAACATTGAATCATACATTCATACTCCATTCGAAATGAGTATTTGCATTTTTTAAAATTTTCATATTCATTGGAAATTGATGAAATCAAGAGAGCAATCAAGTACTACGAGAGCCTCCACAGGTTATAGATATCTTGCTTTCTAGAATGTAAAAGGGAACATCAGCATAAAATCAACTGTGCTGAAATACAAGATGAAGTCGATAATAGTATAATACCAATTATTGGTTTCACATGACTACTCAACGCCACAGCCATAAGCATCTGGCAATAGAATAGAAGTGATACTTTCCTAATACTTTGAATTAACTTCATAGATTTAGGCACACTCCATAATCAAGATGATATTCATTTCTTTAGAATGTCCTCAAACGAGCAATATCACAGCGTTCAGAATATATTTGGAATTTTGGATTATTACAGTAATAAAAAAAAAAAAAAAAAAAAAGGCCGGTGGTGGTGGTGGTGGGGTGGACCACGGTTGTAGAATTAGTGAATGTTCAGATACTTGCCCTCAGTTCATACTTCAGATTTGCAGGTTGTCCAATAGTATCTAAAGAATTCTCAAAAGAACTATAGGCACTTGTGGGTAAAAGTTAATGTAGCTGCAACATTAAGAACCAGAAGACCATGACAAGCCGTTTACAGAATCCACAACCATAGAAATGGAGACTACTAAAGCCTGGATATCATCTTGATTATGGCAAACAGAATTAACGCAACCAGCTAACTAAATCAGTGAGCAAAGTGACCGACTGCACAGATAACCAGCCTTCAAGGGGGCCGATATGGCAAACAAAATTAGCGCAACCAACTAACTAAATCAGTGATACGCTTCCTTAACTTGATGGCTTCCTCTGCCTTTAGGGATTCTAATTTCCAAAATACTCCGTCTCTGGTTCCTTCTTTGTTCCCAAATTTCACACCTTCTCTTGATTCAATATCAAAAGCCAGTACCCAAATTGCAAAAATATATTACACAGCTAAATGCGGAAAGAACTTTGTAGATTCCTAGTCTCTTCGCCAAATACTTTTGCTTGGAAAGAACTCAGCATTCAACAGTTTCCTTCAAGCTAAATATCATGAAAAAGAAGGGTGGGATTTAAATGTCAATTTCCCTCTCCTGTCTTTGCATTCTCAAGTTTTGCTTACTATCGTAAAGAAACCGGGGTAACTTTTCCTCTTTCATCCTCTATAGGATATATTCCTCGTAATATTACAACTCCAAATGTTGTTATCTGTCTGATCAAGGCATAATGACTTTTGGACCAAGGTTCCAACAGCGAGTACATCATCGCTTCCATACTAAATGATCATGGTTACAATTAAAGAGAGGGAAATGTAAATTCAAAAATTTCCTACACTTGAAGAGTTGAAGCAACGGTTTAAAACTTAGATCCATAACACTGAAAATAGGCACAAAGAAGCAATCCAGAAATGCTTAAGAGATAAAACCACTCATCTTAAAAGCTTTACAGAAAAAATTAAATTAATTCCCTAAACACGGAATAGATGAAGTAATATAAATGCACCTCGGAAAGTAGCTTGACAAAAATTAGCAAAAGAAAAATCCAAAGAAATAAGTCCAGTGCGCATTGAGGCAACCACATAAACATACAGTTCTGAAACACAAATTTCTGTGAGTGGCTTCGCAAATGGACTTGGGAGGTTCCATTAAGCAAAGACATCAAGACACATAACCAAGCACATAGAAGAAGCACAAGGAAATGAAATCTCAAATGCTTACATGTTTGCAAGGAATTTCAAGTTTCTTCAGCTTAAGTGTTCGAACAACCAGCAACTTGTGAAGGTCTCCAAATTCAGTTTCAAGCTTCTGCACATGAGCCTCCACTCCCTTCCCTATCCCTCTCAAAAACTCCGGAATCCCCACCTTCTCTGTCACATCAAGTAAAAAAGCAATTCACAATTCGATTAATCCCAAAATTGAAAAAACTCCTTAATGATCAGTCCCGAATCATAATACACACTTACCTCAATAAGAAGACAAATTGAGTCTCATCATCCTAGGGAAATAACTACTCTTATACATAACTTACAGAAGTGATAACAGCAAACCTCGAAGAGGGAACGAAATTTAATTATAAAAGCCGGTACAGTGGTAACTAGTTTAATTCAACTCAATCTAAGTTAATCTTCCATCACAACTAATCAGAAAACTTCAAATTACACCACACCATCCAATCAAATCACTAAAAACACCCTCATTTCTACCTAAACACAATACATTTTACAAAAAAGAACAAAACTTTATCTAATTCCACTCAAACCCATATAAGAAATCCTTCACAAAATCAACAAAACTCGATTTATAAGCAAAATGGGTGGAAATTTGACAGAAATCCTAAAACCCTAAACCCATAAAAACCCAAGATGCAAAAACGAGATAAAATATCTGGGCATCACCTAAATCAATCAAAAACACAAAATTCAAATCCAAAATCTATTAAACATTAAATGAAGTTGGGGGGTTTTAGTGCAATACCTACATAAGGAGAAGAGGAAAATAATCTGGAAGAAGTCGGAAAAAGTGATGGAGATGGAAATGTTGATGAAGATTGAAAGCTTTTGGTTGTGATCTGCCGCCAAATCGACATCATATTCATCTTTTAGGTTATGAATTTGATTGCAATTTGTGAAACTATATGTTCAGTTCACTTGAAAAATCCCCAAATTAATTTTTGGTTGAGGCGTTTCTCCAGTTTGAATCCTCTATAGGACCGTTTACGATGTTAATTGGATGGGGTTAACGAGTCCAAGTGAGATTGGCCCGGCTCGATGTCGGACACGAACAACCCAACGTGATATCGAAGGAGACTCGTAATTTAAATTGACTTGAACTAATATGACCATTCCAAATACTTTGTATTTATTATTACAAACTTGTTAGTTGCCCAAAACCAAAAATTCACGCCTGCTTTGATCTGGGCCGAAGTTTGCAAACTCAAAATGACCCCGACTCGTTTGCAAGTTATACTAGGCTAACCGGGTATTAAACATTGCACTCGCCGTGAGTTTTTTTTTTTTCTTTTTTTTTGGTTACAAGAAGCGGTATTAAACCAAACGAAGAACGGAAATAAAACAAGACAAATTAAAAAGCATAAAAAGGAACACGCCTAGGCCACGACACTCCTCCCACATCTTGTTGCATCAACTGGAAGAGATGGTTCGGTGTATCACTTGGTTCCCAAATGACTAATTGCTGAGCTTGGGCTACTCCCACATTTGCAAACCAGTCGGCACATGCATTAGCTTCCCTATAAACATGATGGACCTCGATTCTCCATGGTTGATCGGTAATAAAAGACTTGCAAATTTGTGGCAGATGGGAGTGGGCTGAAGGTATGGTATCTTTAGCATCCAGCATATTGATGACTACTTGGGAGTCGGTCTGGATAATGATTCGAGAAAAGGCTCTCCCTTTAGCAATAATCAGTCCCCTCTTAAGAGCTAGTAATTCAGCTCTAGTAACAGTTGCCAACCCCAGTTTTTCCGAAAATGCAACAAGAATATTACCTGCGGTGTCTCGAAAAATGCCCCCCGCCCCTGATGAACCCGGGTTGCCTTTCGAGGCTCCATCAATATTGAGCACAACCCAGCCATGAGGGGGTGCCACCCATCGAACAAAAATCTCCTTGTACCGATTTTTATCATTATCAGCTAACACATCGGTTGATTCCTTGGCGTTATGTATCTCCCATAACCTTTGCATTAGAAAATTGGAAATATTGCCTAGTATCTCCTCTGTCCTGCCAAAGCTTCGACAATTCCGCCACCGCCATAACCACCAAACCCCTACTGCGAAACAAGTCGGCCAACTATCCAAGCCTATAATTTCTTTGACTGATAAATTAGAAACAACCCATTCCCGGATAGAATTACCAACGAAAAAATTACCCGGTGTTGATGCTGAGAATAAGTTCCAAACTTTTCTAGCTTCCCTGCAATCCCTTAGAATATGCAGTGCAGATTCTTCATTAGTATTACAAACTCCGCGGCTAGGATCATCAATGAATCCTCTTCTAGCTCTATTCAGGTTTGACATAATCCGATCATGTAAGAGTAGCCATAAGAATAGTCGGATTCTTTGAGGTGCCCACGTCTTCCATGGGAGTTTCCAAAAAGTCTCGGATTCCTCACTTGGATCATTCCTAATTAATCTTAGAGCCGACTTGATCGTAAAAAGACCAGAAGGAGTAGGCGCCCAATATAGTGCATCATCATTATCTATAGTCCCCACAACTTCGTGGGAAGCAATTGTTTGCAAGATGTCATTTGGTAGGAATTCTGCAAATAACTCCCATTTCCATCCAGTATTTTCCTCCCACATATCATCTACTGTGTATTCAATTAAATCAGATGGGATTTCCATTAAAGAGAAATCAATTAGAGGTCGGTTCGCTGCCTAGCAATGGGACCAGAAAGATGTGTTTTTACCATTACCAATAGAAGAGTGCAAGCCTTTCTTCTAAGTCTCCACTGCCTCCACTATGTCACGCCAAACATTCGAGCTCGAAGCTTTGGCATTGAACATTTGTAAGTCACATCTCCCCTGACAATATTTGTGTCTGAGTACTCTCGCCCAAAGAGCATTTGGTTAAGGAACATCCGCCAACCAAGTTTCGGCGTGAACGCAATATTTATTTGTCTCATCGAGCGGAGTCTGAGCCCTCCTGCATCTTTTTCTTTGGTAACCATATCCCAGGAAACCAGGCTAAGACCTCTCTTATCCTGGTCTCCCCCCCACAAGAACCTACGGGCTTTCTTATCAATCTCATCACAGATGGACCGAGGTAATTTTGTTGACTGCATTTGCATAGGATGGTATGGTGGACAAGGTAGATTGAATTAGCGTGGCCCTGCCCGCCATATAAATGTGTTTAGCTTTCCAACCAGACAGACTTTTATCAATCTTTTGAACAATAAAATCAAAAGTATCCTTCGTAACCCTTCCATTGATAGTGGCATACCCAAATACATCCCAAGGTCTTCAGTTCGAGAAATATTTAGTATGTTTGATACGTTTGCTGCAAGACCATCATCAGTATTAGGGGAGAAATAAACTTTTGATTTATCAAGGCTGACTTTTTGACCGGATGCTATACAAAAAGTCTCCAAGATTTGCTTATGGTTGTAGCTTGTTCCATAGTTGCCTCACCGAACAAGATGATGTCATCCGCGAAGAATAAATGAGTTAAGAAAGGGCCTCCTCGACTCGTCGTGAGTTTTGAGCAAGGGAAATTATACTTATGAAAATGTTACAAAACATGCAATTGACTATTGAGGTCGTTTCAACTTTAAAAATACAAGATAAAGTCTTCTAATCCAACTCGATGCGGTCCAACTTCCAACATCCCAGTCCTCCAATTTATGAGCCTCTCCAGTCTCCAATACGGCTGAGGTTTCTTTCCTTTTTTTTTGTTTTTTTACTAGAAAATATCGAATAAATTCTTGTATTGGTGGCATTGGTGCAAAAGAGCCTACATTCATAGTTGAGTTATCCATACGACATCCTTACGAGAAGATCAACATTATTACGTTTGTTTTATTTTAAAGAACGACTAGTTGATGTTACCAACGTCATTTAAATATGTTCCATCATCGTAACAAAATACTAAAATAAAACCAATTGTAGCGAGTATAAATGATTAAAATTGGGCATTTGTATTGAGCAAAGGTTTTATGTAGGGATGTAAGTGGATCGTGCCGGCCGAGCGTGTCTAGAGAAGATAATGACACAGATGCCAAGCATAAGAAGGTGGGCTCATTGCCGTGCCGGTGAAATGGAAATAGCAGCCAAGACATAGCTCATGGTGTGTTGTGTCGATGAAATGGAAATAGCGGCCAAGGCACAGCTCATGACGTGAGCTTTGTGTCGTGTCGGTGAAATGGAAATAGCGGCCAAGACACAAATCATGGCATGGCGCGTCGGTGAAATGGCGGCCAAGACACAGCTCATGGCGTGTCGTGTCAGTGAAATGGAAATAGCGGCCAAGACACAAATCATGGCATGGCGTGTCGGTTAAATGGAAATAGCGGCCAAGACACAGCTCATGGCGTGTCGTGCCCGTGAAATGGAAATAGCGGCCAAAGACACAACTCATTACGTGTTGTGCCGTGCTTGGGAGTGCCCAAGCTATTCCTCCACGTCAACCTTATTTCTTTATATTTTGAGTGTGTCCAAGCATGAGGCGGGCCATGCCTAAGCTAGGCACGGTCTTTTTTCTAAAATTTCGGCTGAGGCATGCCGGACCGCTCCAATTTTGGGTCGTGCTAAAATGAGCCATGAGTCGTTGATAGAGTCAATTTGTGACGGATCGATAGGTTAATTTTATCACAATAAACATGCTTGATATCGGGTCTTAGTGGGAACTTTATGTAATAGGCCGGTTTGCACTTTTGTTTGTAATTTCGGGGTTTTGGTTGTATTCTACCAAGGCGGAGAAGGAGAGACAAAGGCAAGTCAAAGGATAAAGTGCAAATTTAAGAGAATCAATCAAAAGAAAGACTTGACGCATTGGCATGTGCAAACAAGAGCTAAAATGAAGAAATGAAAACTCGATTTTACAAGGGTCAACTTCAAATGGGTATCTCGAGTTCTAGAACTCGTATTGATGCAAGACCAATTTGACGTGAAAGCTTGTGATCTTAGCTTTCCAACGGTAGGTCACACGTCTCATTTGACCAAGAAACGAGGGAGATATGGCCT
>JAOWBH010147426.1:0-12554 GCA_028566215.1 Silene coronaria | reverse complement strand
ATTCTATATATGAATAGGAAAAAAAAATATTACATCGGATCACCGGTTGCATGATATCATTAACAAAATCAATAATGACCATGTATTTTAATTTGACGAAAATGGGTTTGGTACTTTGGTGTGTTAGTTGCTCGGCTCACCTCTTGGCTCTTACCCATATGGTCAGAGGTTTAATCCCGCCTATGTAAATGGAGCAAAAACTACCTACATTTTTGCGAGTTTTGTCAAGCACGGCTAAATTGCAATTTCCGACCAAATTACTCAAAAGTCCGGCGAGGTAACATTCATTCTGATAATGTTTGTACACTATCTCGCTCTTGGCTTGAAATATTCATTAATTTCGCCGTAATTTTGACTAATTTGGATTGAATTTTAGCTAAATTAACTGCGACTACCAATCTACCTTACTCACCATAGGTGGAACTACGGGAAGCATTCGAGGGATTGCTAGAGTCACTGAGATAACGTTGTTGTTGTTGTGTTTATTTTTGTAATAAGAAAATCATCAATAAAAACGAACACAGAAAATAAATTTGCTGCATCTGAAAAACACACATTGAAAAACTTACACTCATCCATCTTCTTATGTGCTTAATGATTACTACACCATATAAATGTACTAAAAACACGGTCAAAGTATCGCATTGAAGATCGTTCAGGGAAGAAAACAGAAAAATGGAGCAAATATTATTCAACAAAATTTAGTCATCCCTTTTACATCTATAATACTTAGAACAACCTCTATGATAAGGATTCTGCTGAGGAGGAAGACAATTAGCATTATTCGAATACGCCTGACCGCGAGCTCCACCGCAAACCGGTTGATCTCTAGCTAAAGCTCCAAAGGAGATATGCTTACCCTCTTCAAGAAACCGCCTCGCGACATCCGACTGCATCAATATTTCACCCTCTGCATCACATTCTGCTATTGAACTGTTACACTGCATGTTACTGCTACTGCAATAATACCCTTTTGTTGATAAACAAAGGATTGTAATTAGCATTATACATGAATGTTTATTCATGGAGTTTTGTACCATGTTTGAATTTGAATTTGAATTTTTGTTGTGTGTTATACTTTGTGGTTGTTAACTCTTTTAGGTGAGATTATAAGGGTGTTTGTCACACAACTACTCTTTATATTTAAGGTAACAATAGGTCCGCCTAAGATGCTTATATCAGTATTAAGTGTAATATAGGTCAAATATCTACGCTATATAAGTGGATTAGACTAGACCAGAAAAGAGGCCATTTCTTTTTAACGGTCCAGATTACATCTTGGCAATATCAAACGGTTATAGTTTTAGTATAGAAATAAAGGGTTAATAGCGTCTAAAGAAAGAAAATATTATTATTACATGGGTTCGTAAGAGGAAATGGAGAGCATTTTAATTGATTTTTTTAGACATTTTACTTTTGACTCATCTATTTATTTAACTCGTTTCATTGTTTAAAACGGATATATTAGTCTTCTGGTATTTGGATAAAAGTAATAATGGAATTTGGATAAAGGTAATAATGTCAAATTGTCAATGATATAATGCAATGTTTGTGGAAGGTTTACTTTGGGCAAAAGGGTTTTGATGGAACGCACTTTACCTACTACCTCTTATTAGAAAGTTCATTGGGTTTCACAATTCGAGTTTTCTAAAATGTCGATTTTTGTTTGAGACGAGTATATTTATTTTAGATAATAAACATGTCAAATAAATAGATGAGACGAATATTATATATAATGCCTAGAAAATGATGACTTCTTGTCTTATTCATGAACCACCAATATGGAATAATATTTTACCCATTTAACACTTAACAGATATAATCGTTTTAAGAGAGACCTACTATAAATAAAATTATGATTATTTTGCATTGGTATCCGACTAAATTGAATAATAAGTTCACTATGGTCTTTGTTTAATGGCTGATTAAGACTTGAGTACACACCAAAGATTAATAGGGCCCCCCCGTTTGTTTTAGTGAAAGTTGATGGTCTGATGTGGACTAGGGGCGAAGCCAGAATTTTAATTTTGGTTTAATAAAATATATATTTAAGATAATATTATTAGATATTGGCATAGAAGCCGTAGATATTGGTGTAGCAAATTACAAAATTCTAATTGAAATTTTTGTTTTTAGTGTTACACCATGGCAAAGGGTGGCCTCGCCCTTGGTTGGGACATAGTAGTGCAGTGGCGGAGCGAGGGGTTATTAGGTGATATCACTCGAACTAACGTAGCTCTCAACCACCGTGATTGACTCTCTCGTCAATTTTTTCGCGAGTTCATAGATAGTAGTCTTCTCACATACTTGACGTTCGCGCTTTCTAGCCCTCCTCAGACCTCAATCCTCCTTTTCTCGACAATCACTTCGACCTGGTTCATTGCCTACTTCACAACACCAGTTATAATGTCTTTATCGACTTTTAGATCGATAAACTTCAAAGGAATATCATATAATCTGTAATTCATAATTCACAGGATTGTATTATTGATAGTTGTTGCGTATAATAATCAAACCGATTTGTGTAATCTAACCCTATTGTCTCCTAATCTTGGTAATCTTTGATAAACTATAAATCTTATTTCGATGATATCTATATTTTATTTTCTACCGTATATTCACAGAAACCGTATCCATTATAGTCAAAGAAAATTATGAGTTTTCAAAATTTCCGATCAACAAATAACAAAATTGTAAGTTTTCAAAATTATACTTTCTACTAGGGCTGTAAAAAATCCGACCCGGCTCGTCGAGCCCTTGAAATCAGCTCGGTCGAAGCTCGGCTCGAAATCGGTCAAAACTGATTCCGAGCCGAGATTTAAAACATCCAAGCCGATTCCGAACTTAGTAGAGCTCGGATCTGAAGCTCGAGTAGGCTCGTTTTATTTTTTTTATTATCATTTAGTTTTGAAATTTTATAGTTATTTTGTTCTTTGTAAAATATTATTTAGAATTTAAGATTACATTTTTATTATATTTGATAAAATTTGTATATTTGAAATTATCTTAACGTATATTTATTTTTAATTTGATATAAAAGTTAAAGAAAGTAAAAAAAATAATGATTTAACCGAGCTCGAATAGAGCTCGAGCCTAATCCGAGCCGATTCCGAGCTTTAATTGTTTGAGCCCAAACTCGAGCTCAAATCGGTTCGGTTACGCCCTTACTTTCTACCGGATATTCACAGATACCGTATCGATACAACCCTAAAATGTGAGTCATACATTATTTGTGTTAATAGTTAGATACTCCTATCAAAAAACCTTCACCTTGAATTCTGATTGATCAACAAATAAGGAAATTTATGAGTACAAGCAACCAAAATATGGACTTTTTCTACATTTGCCAACATTTTTGCATATATAAATGCATCAAATTTGAATTGTTATTTGAAGTAAAAATATCAATTTCCTACCAAAACCTTCCTCCCAGAAACTTCTGTTAATTAAATTTAAATTTCCCACTAGAATAATAGTGGGAAAGATTAATTAACTTCTAAATCTTGTTTATTGCAACTGTCCATGTGATTTCCTCATTTTAATAATGTTTTTGACTAATTCAATCCCCAGTTGTATAATTAATTGGGGAAGAACACTAAAAAATTGCAGCAATAATTTGTCTCCTTCATTCACATTGAAATTGTTGAATGAAGAGTTACAAATTTAATACAAAAAACCATTTTTTGGGGTCTTTTTTTAAGAAGACCCAAATTATAATTTGATTAAAAAACCCAAAAAATTTGATCTTTTTGAATTTTCTGTTCATCTGAGAAATACCCATTTCTGGAAATATTGGAAGAATTACAAATCAATTATACCCATGTGATCATATTAGGTATTTAATTTGAGGGTAATTGTCATTCTTCTTCGCAATTTCTTGTTTAAGGCCGTCTTAACTCAAGACGGCTCTCACATCCAATTAAAATAGAGCTGGAATTGAAAGGAGGTTGTGAGAGGTTTTAAGTCAAGACGGTCTTAAGCAACACCAATTGTTTCTTCTTATCTTAATTCTCAAGATTTTGTCATTTTAGGCATTTTTTTATGTCTTAATTAATGTAATTTTGATGCTTAAGGGAAATTAATGCTATTAATAGGTTGTGATTATTTCTGTTTTTGTGAAATTTCAGACTTGCTGTCAAAGTCTCTAGGGTTTTTCTGGAAATGGGGATGTCATCAGATAATATTACTGGACTTTTATTGGCTGTTTCTTCAAGTGTGTTTATTGGGTCTAGTTTTATTATTAAGAAAAAGGGTCTCATGAAAGCTGGCAATTCTGGTGTTAGAGCAGGTATTTATCTTGATTCCTGCTTTTGAATTGGAAATGTTTGTTGCTATTGGGTATTTTTTAGCTTTTCGCTACTGTTTTGACCCTCTTTAGCTCGCAATTTGCTGGAGCCTAGAGCCTCTAAGACGTCGGGGTGATGTTGTTGTGACTCTTGTTAGTTCAGTGGTGGGGCGGGTAGGGACAGTTGGCCTGAGCAATGGAAAAATCAGAATTTTTAGTTGAAATTTTCGATATTTATTCTGATTTACCTTATAACATTATTAGTCTGCCCTCTCCCTGAAATTTTCCGCCCTCCAATTCATGGCTTCGCCATTATGGGTTGTTTATAGGATATACTGAGGTAAAGACGGATATGCCCGTCTTAAATGAGAATTTGTGATTTTGGTGAGACATAGGGCATTGTTTATAGGATATATTTTGAAGAGACTGACAGTGAAACATATTGCATGCTTATAAGGTTTTAGGGTGAGTTTAAATCGAGAATCGTAAAAGCTCATCTTTTTTAACTTTTAAAATCTCTCCATACCTCAAATTCATATTGTCTCCTCAATATTTTGCTTTTTTGGTTGGTCCATGCATTATTCTATCATTAAAAGCTATTTTTTACTGCTTTTGTGACAGGTGCGGGCGGCCACTCATACTTGGCTGAACCTTGGTGGTGGGTTGGAATGATTGCAAGTAAGCTTTGCGTCCCTTATACTCGAAAATGTGACAAACATGTGGTATCACTCTATTAGTCCAGACTCCAGAGTCGTATTGTGTGATTACTTCCTTTTCATCGCATTATATATGCAACTAAATGATGTTTCTATGGCTTATACAAAGTAACTCGGTATCAGAACATGACCATAATTTAGAGGTTCAGTTAGCTGTCGATGTGTTACTGTTTTGTTGGTGGATTTTGACTAGGATCAATTATGATTGATGTGATTTTAACACTCTAAACTATTCAGGTTTATGTATTTGCATAGATTCTGAAGTAATGCTTTGTTTGTACATCTGTAGTGATTGTTGGGGAGATAGCAAATTTCGCTGCGTATGCCTTTGCGTCTGCAATTCTAGTCACTCCTTTGGGGGCCCTTAGCATTATATTTAGGTATGGACTCAGTAGTTTGGCAACTGGAATGAATGCGATTTTTTCCATCAGCTAAGATTGTTTTATATTGCAGCGCAGTTCTAGCTCACTTTATCTTGAAGGAAAGGTTGCACATATTTGGTGTGCTTGGCTGTGTTCTATGTGTGGTTGGGTCAACCACTATTGTTTTGCATGCACCACGTGAAAGAATGATTGAATCTGTTAGGCAAGTATGGCAATTAGCCTCCCAGCCAGGTACTTATAAATAGATGCAATCATGATATCAAATTCAGTTGTACTTGGGATGGATTGTTGCGGGCTAGCTTGGTAGTTGCACCACAAATGCGGCTGATACAGCCTCAAATTGTGGTCACAGCAACCTTCAAAACCCTTGCAAAACGGCTCAGTGTAGAGGCCAACCCAGATTTTTTTTTACCTACAACGGCTTTGAGTGTCTTCATATTTTCTGTAATTTTCAAAAGATTTCAGAAGGTTGGCATTTAGAAAAAGATTCATCTTGAGCTTTGGCTCTACATATCTGAAAAACTTGGCATAAAGCTTTTAGTACTATGTATCCGAAAACTTGACATAAAATAATTACAGTATTTGTGTTTTCAACACGAGGGAAAGAGTACGTACTTCCAACTCCCTACGGCAGGCAGGATACCTTGAGGCTTGTTATTACAATGATAATATTTGGGGATTCTTTGATGCTGTAATTTTGCCTCTTTTTTTTTCAGAATATTTGACTGTGCAACTAAAAATGGCGACTTGAATTATTTTTGTGCTCAGGTTTCCTTGTATACACTGCTCTTGTGCTGGTGGCGGTTCTTGTCCTAATTTTCTACTATGTTCCACGTTATGGGCGTTCTCATATGATCGTATATATTGGTATTTGCTCCCTCATGGGTTCTATCACGGTCAGTCAACTAAAGTCTATGATTAGCTTTACTGTTTGTATTATTGTAATCAGTAAGATGTTAAATGCCTTGATTGATTAGTGTTTTCGTCTTGTAGGTTATGAGTGTGAAAGCTGTGGGCATTGCCTTGAAGTTGTCTTTTGAAGGACATAACCAGTTCAAATACTTTCAAGCATGGTTCTTCACTATAATTCTTGCTGCTTGTTGCGTTTTGCAGATTAATTACTTGAACAAGGTAGTGTGTGCAGTGTGGTGTACTTTCATTCTTTCTTGTTCTCTCTATTTTTTTTTCTTCTTAGTTGTCTGTTATGTTTTCTATGTAGTTTTATACTCGAAGTCTTTTATGTTGTCAACATCTTACCATATTGCTGGCATGTGAACACTTAATTAGGCCATCAATACTTGAACTTATCAATGTGGGTTTTAAACTAAGCGCTTATTTGAACACAAAGTAGCAGGGGATCTTTCCATTTTCAGTTTAAGGATTGTTTGGAAAGAACCTTTCTTTCTTTGCAAGTGAAATTTACGTGTGTCCTACTCCGTAACTCTGTTGAGTAGGAGCCTCGTTGGAACTTCAATAATGTTCGCTCATAGCTTTTCTTTTCTGGCTTCTTTATTTTCTTTCACTTTCCATTTCTAGACTTATCCTCTGGCTTTCCTGCCACATTACAAACTGTTCTGTTGTGGCACAATCTTGGTGTGTGAATTATTTGCTTCCACTTTTTTGCTACCCTTTTTCCATCAGTGAGACAATTCTGGATACTAAAACGGATTTAATATGGAAGTGGCCTGTAGGACGATTCAGACCGGAGAAAGCAGAACTACTTTTGTTTGTTAATAGTCTTGCATGTTATAGACTATAGTAGAATGTGTGATACTAAAGGGTTGTCTGTTCTATGCACAATCACGATTCACGACCATAGTCTAGAAATGATTTTATCTTTATGTTTAGTAGCAAAAGGTCCAGTTGGTTTAGAGAATTCGCTTGATGCTCAGTGAATGCTTTAATCTGAATGTAGTCTCCGGTTCTGGGAATTTTTGGCAAATGATCTGTTGATGTCTGATTTTGTTTCTTTTACTCCCACCCCTTTCTGAACTCACTCGTATTGACACTATATCTAAGGTTTCCAGTATCTAAGATGGCCCCCAAATCCCTGCAGGCACTGGACTCTTTCAACACTGCTGTGGTATCGCCTGTCTACTATGTTATGTTCACGTCATTCACAATTCTTGCAAGTATGATCATGTTTAAGGTAATAATATTGATTTATCTTGACCGCCGTTGTCCCAAATGAGTGCCTTTTTCTGCTTGAAATGTTAAATGTTATTTACCGCTCAAGTAGGTTCCTCCTTAACAACCACCTTACCCCTAAATTCACAATATACTAGGGATCGGACATATGCTGTCTTATCCATGTTTTAGCAACACAAGGAGAGTATTTTTGGATGACCCAAATGAAGTTGTTTTGAGAATGACATAGAATGACCAGTACTTCACAATACAGAGCGCAAGTACTTTAATGATCCTGTGAGACACAGGAGTTAGTACTCTATTTAATCAAGTGGTTTATACTTCAGTGCAGCCTTTGAACAATTTAGTCTTTTAATGCTAATTATCCAAAGTTCAAACCTGTACCAATGAATTATGAATTGATTGACCGGTTCTGATTCGACCCTGAAAATGGTTATCAATGTAGTACTTGAAAAGACTAATGCTGTGATAATTTTAACTAACCCAATCCACCCATTCGACTTGCTTATGACAAATGGTTTAGGATGGGATAGGATACATACGACATGTTTACCAGGTGACGACAGGTGGATATATTCCATTCGGGTGAAGCTCCACCCAATCCATAGTCGTTTGTATGAGTATCATTTTGGGTCATTTCTAGTGCGTTGTCAAGTCATCAAGGTAATTTGGGTTCAGGCAGGGTGGGTCAATGGTTACTAGTCAGGTCATTTCGGAGTTTCAAACAGCAACTGTTCAGGTTTTTGTTTCAAATTAATTATTTCCAGTTATTTTGGGGTTGGGTTAATTCATGTTCGGGTCTACATGAAGCTGTTCGTTTTGGATTTGAATTGGGGTTCAATTTTACCATGTCTACCCATGATCCTATAGGCCTATATACAACCGGGTAATGTCATGTGAATTCCAATTCAAGGATTTCTAGCACCAAAGTTAGCAGAGCTTCATTTCTACATGTTTCGAGTTTTTCAATGCAAGTCCAGTCATACCCGTGCAGTCGTGCGTTTTTGACAATTTGTAATTTCCCAACTTCAGGAATGGGATACTCAAAGTGCTTCACAAATAGCTACGCAAGGCTGTGGGTTTATAACCATTCTAGCAGGCACATTCCTGCTGCACAAAACCCGGGACATGGGAAGCAGTCCTGCCATACCACTTTCTCCGCTCGTCCTCTCTAGGTGTTGCAGCAGCAATTCTATTCCAAATCATCAGACAACTTAGACACTCGTAACTCCTTTGTTTCTGTGAGAAAAGATAACGTGATTAAAACGATCAAGTCTTATGAAGCACCGGGCTTAGGCTTGAAGTATATCATACTGCAGAACTGCCACTATTTTTTGACTGAAGATGAGAGTATATAAGCCATACGTGAAGGATTCAATTATTCTTTGAATTCAGCCAATTGTTTCTTTTTCGTGCTTCACAAACACGAGTTTGTGAATATGTTAGACAGATAGAAAGAATTCACGGGAAATATATATTGGTTGGATTTTTTTTTGTGTAGCAAGAAATGGAGAGGTATAGATGGCCCATTTTATCGGAACAACTCTTCAACCACTCGTAAATGGTGTGCTTGAAGGCAGATATCAAGCCCATGCAAGCACGATATTTTGTGAATCATAAATTGTCGTAAGAGGTTGTTTCATGATAAGAGCATCGTGAGACTGACCATGGATAATTATTTTTCAAAGTTTACGGGTTAACAGGTATGCTGCCATGCTGGTGGGATGATAATTGAAATGGGTTTGTCTCACGTTATATTGATATGAGACCGTCTTTCCAGGAGAGACTGGAGACGGACTGTTTCTGAATTGCGACTGAATACATATGTTAGTTTGTTATTCCGTACTTGCTTTTGCGTAGTCTGCCTGTCTGCTACAGTCCTGCTATATTGCATCTCTCTGCAGTTTCCTACTATAACACTGTGAGTGGGGATATTCAAGGTAATGCAATAAGGTGAGTCGGATCTGTTTGAGCGCGTTTGGATTGGTTTCTCAAGGCAGGGCTAGAGTTGCTTGCCTGATGTGCCATGTCCTGTAGAAGCAGGAAAATCATTGGCGACTTGTGGCAACTTTTAACCCTTTTAGCCCAAATATGTCTGTTATAATAAACTTGAGGAATAAACCTGGCTAGACGCGATCAATTAGGTTGGCACGAGTCTATTATTTGGGCTGGGTGTCCATAACCTCGAGTCCTCCGACTGAATTGTGTTTTTTGGCCAACTGTGAAAGCGATGCATAATTTACAAATTATCACATTTTCTCGATTTCTCGTTACTAAAGACTCACCTCGGAAAATGATACCAC
This sequence comes from Silene coronaria, assembly GCA_028566215.1. Classification (NCBI taxonomy): domain Eukaryota; kingdom Viridiplantae; phylum Streptophyta; class Magnoliopsida; order Caryophyllales; family Caryophyllaceae; genus Silene; species Silene coronaria. Next base: position 2,719 of record JAOWBH010147426.1, on the reverse strand, counting down.
GTGATAAAACGGCCGATACCACATGTGATAAAACGGATACATACAAATCAATAAACCATACCTACAAATAACTTATGTACGTTTATTATTATGAAAATAATTATGAAATTAAAGTCCACTTTAGCTATGATCAACAACATAAGGGTCACACACACAATTAGACCAGGCAAATGCGTCAACCGGGTCAAGTTTGTCCGTCAATTTCGGGCTGTATTATTTTGTGTCTGCAGAATTCAAGCCGGGTCATGTTTAGGTAAATAATCACTTCACAACAACAAAAATTCGAGTCGATTTATACTGGTAGGGTCAATTCTAGTTCAGGCCATATTTAAGTCTCAAGGTCAAGTGTTGGATTGGCTTAATTTTGCCAGCACTATACAAACATAATCGATTGCTCAAAGCTTAGAAAAGTTATAGAGTGAAATTCTGAATCGTGTCTAAATAACTTATCGAGAGACCGTCCGACCAGTCGGATTCATTGAAGGCAAAGTGCTTGGAGAGTGAAGGGTTAACCCTACTATCGCCGATTCGCAGTATTCCTACCATAGTTGCATAAAAATATAAGCCATTGTCCAAAAACCCCTGACGTTAAATTCCACTACACCCTAATTCTCTTCTCTTAATTAGCTTAATTTCGCAGCATTTCTTCATTCATCGACCCAATCCCCAATCAACAAACCCTAATTATTGATTCTTCTTAATTGAGCTACAATAATGGCGAATCTCGGCGATAAACGGCCTATTTTACCAGTTCCTGGAAAGCGAAATGTTCTTATCACCAGCGCTCTTCCTTACGTCAACAATGTTCCTCATCTCGGCAATATCATCGGATGTAATTTCTCTTTTTATGTAATTCTTTGATTAATTTGATTGATTTATGATTATTTACTTTAGGATTACTCGAAAATTGATTAATTGCATGTTATTTTAGGACATATGTTCGTCAATTTGGATATGTTAGTTCGTAATTGTGTTATGTATCGAATACGGAAGGTAGTTGTGATTCAAAGCGAGTATTAGAGTACAATCACGAAGAAGTGCGCTGTGTTGATTCGTAATTGTTGTACGTATTGAGAAACGGAAGGTTTTTGTTTTCGGAGAATCGGTGGAAGTATTTGTTTTGCTAGTGTTTATCGTATAATACAGTACAATCACGAAGAAGTACGCTGTGTTGATTCGTAATTGTTGCGTTTTGAGAAACGAAAGGTTTTTGTTTTCGGAGAATCAGTGGAAGTATTTGTTTTGTTTAATTATATGTAGTTGTAGCTGTGGTACGTATCGGATATGGAAGGTATTTGTGAATCGGAGGGAGTATTTGTCGTGTTTAATTTCTATGGATGATTTTGTAGCTAATGGTAATGGTGAAATTTTGGGTAGGTGTGTTAAGTGCGGATGTGTTTGCAAGGTATTGTAGGCTGAGGGGCTACAATACTATATACGTTTGCGGGACGGATGAGTATGGTACTGCCACGGAAACGAAAGCTATGGAGGAGAATTGCACTCCTAAGGAAATCTGTGACAAGTATTGCTCTTTACCTCTTCATCTTATTTTTCCTTTTGCTATAATGCTATAGTTTACGGGTTTCTAAGAGTTAATTGTTATTTTTAGCTGGATTCATATTGGTGATGAATAGCTAGCAATTCGGATTGATGACAACGTGTTTTTAGTTGGGGGTAAATTCCCATTGGTTATGGCTGTACTCAAAGTGGTTTTGTGTTATATATATAATATATAAAAGGTGAAGATATTTGAAAATGTAATAGAGTTGTTTAATATATGTGTTTCAGTGGATTTTCTGAATGTTTTGGTGTTTATAATATGATTAACATTCGTCATTTGCTATGATTTGTAGATACCATGCAATACACAAGCAAGTTTATGAATGGTTCGATATAAATTTTGATGAATTTGGACGTACGTCTTCTCCTGAACAAACTGATGTTTGCCAAGCTATTTTTAAGAAAGTGATGGAGAACAATTGGCTTTCTGAGAACACAATGCAGCAGGTTGGTGCTATTCCTCCAACATGGATTTTCTTTTAGTTTTTGTGTCATGGAGTGTATCAGCAATATGGCCACACTTTGACTTGCTAGCTTCATAGTTTGATGTTTAAAAATTGCAGCTTTATTGTGATACATGCCAAAGGTTTCTAGCAGACCGACTCGTGGTGGGTGTTTGCCCCACACCTGGTTGCAATTATGATTCTGCTCGAGGAGATCAGTGTGAGAACTGCGGAAAGCTTCTAGAACCGACTGAGTTGAAAGAGCCCAAGTGCAGTGTGAGTTCCTTTCCTTCACCTTCTTCGTCTTTTCCTATTTGCAAAGGTCTCTTGTGTACAACACTTGAAACTGCTTAGGGATTGAGTTTGTCAAGAATATGGATCCTTGCTGATAGTTAGTGTCAAACACTTATTTGATTTAACATTAAGCCATGTTTCACGTAGTTATTGTGGGAACTCATGTGAACGACATTTCGCTTGTCTTTCGAAGATCTACCATAATTTTTATGAACTCATTTCTTGAGAACATAGTTGTCTAATTCATTACTCGTACCTAATTTCTTGTGATTTGTGACCAATTGCTATCCTCGATTTTTTTATGTTTCCAATTATATTTCAACAGAGGTGCCAATCCACTCCTCGCATCCGTGATACTAATCACTTGTTTCTGGAGCTTCCGCTGCTCCAGGACAAGTTGGAGGAGTATATAAAGAAGACGT
>JAOWBH010147415.1:0-11049 GCA_028566215.1 Silene coronaria | reverse complement strand
ATTCCTAGGTTTAAAATCATTGGAAGAGGACTTTCCAACTCTTTATGTAGGATTATTAAGACAATGCCTTTGATTCAAGTTCAAGGTCTCAACGAGACAAATTTAGATGGACACTCCGGGTGGCCTGTTTTCACTGATAAGAAACGGCGGCTTATAGGCTTAAATGCCTTCTCATTGGAACATTTGCAATTCATAATTCCCGCACACATCCTAAAACAGGTGTTTGATAGTATTACTGTGGGTGAGAGTTCGAGTGGTGTTCAAGGCCAGTTGGGCTCACATGATGAGGTTAGTTCATTCTAGTGTAATATGTATATTGGTTAATCTACTTTGAAATACAAATTATGAGCGCATGCATCTTGACTGTGCAGGAAGGCGAGGAGGGCAAGTGAAGCAGACTCTTGATGCCGGTTTCAGCAGCACCAGAGTCATGTATGTTTCGATTGAAAAACATACATTTAGTTTTAATTGTAGAAGAATTGTATGTGTATTGTGTTTTCAACAACATTTAGTTTGTACTAGTTTGGAGGAACAATGACTGGCCAATTTCGTCGACTGATTTGTATTGAATTTCATGTTGCTGTAACCTGTAAGCTATCTCTTCTATTCTTAATGTCTACTGTCTTGCGTCTGGTCAGTACATTAACCTTTCGTCGACTGATTTGTTTGAGTCTGTTTAAGGCCCCTGTGTCCAACTCTTTGGGGATTTACCTTAGCCTTCCTAGTTCCTACTGATGTGAGTAATTCTTTGGAAAAAATTTCAAAAAAATGTATTTTTAATCTCGTCTTGGAATGGTCTTTTACTTACTCCAGCAGGTAGGTTAACTCTTATTTCTTCAATCCTGTCCTCACTTTCTATTTATTTCCTATCGGTTTTCAGAATTCCGATAACCATATACATTATGCATTACTTCAGTTTCATATACCAGCAAGCATTAGTGTGGAGGATGTCCCTGTACTCGGTTTGGTTCTAATACTCACAGTATGATGTCCTTGCTCCGTAACCACACTTCGTCTTAGCATCTGCATATCATATCATCTGCATATAGCATCATCTTTAGTAGGCTGTCACCACACTTGTCTAGCGTCTGTTTACATTAGGTCTTTTGTCAACATTATTTGTCCATAAGACCATTACATTCATCAGTAGAGCATGCATTGCTTACATCTAAACAGTTCAGACTTCAGACCCTTCCAGTCCCTGCACTTTCGTTACACACGTCTGCCTCCCAGTGCTTTCGTCTGTCCATGTGCCAGTCCTTGCAAGAGCATGTCCGTCTGTCTGTCCGCCCGTCAGTCAGTACTATGATCACCTCTCTTGTAATTAGGCTGGCATTTGCCTTTGCTTTTCGCTGCTTTCTTGAAGTAGCAATCAGAAGAAATTGATACAAAGATGAAGCAGTCGAAGCATTCACAGAATGCGGAAACAGAGATGACTAAGAATCCAGAGAAGGTAATAAAAGCAATACCATTGAAGAAAGTCAGAAATTGATAAGAAGATGAAACAGTCTGTGAATAAAAGCAATACCATTGAAATATGTTGGTGGCAATGTGGGCAAACTTTTTAAATAGATTATTAATTGAGAGTAATTATAAATAACACGATTATATAATCGACTTTTTTAAAATATCTTCCCTTTATAATTTTTTTAATCCTAACCCTTTTAAAACACGTTTTTATACAAATTAAATTTATTTTTATAATTTGACCAGATTTACCCTTATTTATATAACATAATTCCTACATGGCTACTCATTTTATTCATATCCTTTATTTAATCCCAAATCTCTTTCAAAACTAGTAAATAAAGTTTATTGTTAATTCAAAAATAATTCTAGTTCCGGTGTAGCGACATTGATTTGTATAAAAATACGTTTTAAAATGTAGTTATTAGATAAAAATTTATAAAAGGAAAGTATTTCAAAAAAGTCGATTATATAAGGAGGCTATATTTATAATTTACTTATTAGTTAATGAAGTTAGGTATGTTGGTATTTTCAATTGGTTTTACAAGGGAATAAAGGTACAACCGGCAAGTCTTGACTCGTCCCGAACTTGAAAAAACCCGACCCGGAATCAACCCGATCCGACCCAATGAAGACGTGTAACCAGGCGTAACCCGATTAAGGCTGACCCGAAACCGAACCTAAACCCGACTCGAATCAACCTGATTCATATACTCAATCGACCCGACCCAAATGATAACCTAAAAGCTCACTTGGTTTCAAGAATAATATACTCTAGAATAATATACGAGTATTAAGATAAATATTCAAACTTAGAGTCAATGCTCGAAATTTAATTCTCTTCCTTGACGGCAAATATGGAAATTCAAATTTCGTTTTTTTTAAAATCGTGTACATTTTATCACTATAATTTTAAATTTCAACCTAGTTGTTATGTCATCAAATGTACGCCACGCCTTGATCCCCGTATCTCGAATTAGTTAAATAATCGAAAAAATCGTCTGAGTCAAACTAGACAAAACGTATCTGAAACCCAAATGATCCACCCCGACATGATAATGACCTGACTCAATAACAAACCAGGCTAATAACCAAAGTCGATGGGGACTCAACCCAAACCCGACAATTCTATATGAATGATTCAATTCGACCCTGAACTCGGGCTATAAATTGACCCCACTAACTTGACCCATAAGTCGCCTGAATCTATGACTCGGCCTGATTAGACCCGATTATTACCTCTAAAATTGAAGGTCACTATGTAGAAAAACTCATAAAAGATACTTAAAATATGAACATATTTAATTAAACAATCCGTCTTGTTTGTGACGGATAGTAATTGAAGACGGGTCGTCTGTGAGAGAAAATGGGTAGAGGGGACAAGGAGGGACCCCCCATGTGCATCTCCCACTTACTTGTGATGGGTATTTTGTGAGGGGAAACGGTATCCGTCTCACAAGTAAGAATTTGTGTTAATTAAAATGATTCGAAACTGAAAACCCGAACCGAACCGAACCCGAGAATGTTGCCACTTCTATGGGCTCTATTGTTCTATCCATTGAAAGATACTCATACTGGACCCGATAAAGACGGATAAAGACGAAGACGAAACCCTCAATTACGGCGGAACACCGGCGGTATGGGTGACCACGCCAGAGCAAAACCCTTACTTACGCCGCGATCGATGATTACGCAACGCAAACGATTGCGCGAAGAATCAAATGAATTGAATGAACATATCATGAAATTTGCAGCTGCGAAAGTTTCACCTGGTGTTGTCAGCATTGTTACTCATGATGTTCCTGGTTTGTCCCTCTTTTTCATTCATTCATTGATTCACCATTATTGTACATGTATGTATGTATGTATGTATGTATGTATGTATTCTTATGCATGTGTATGTTTGTATGTATGATAGAGGAGATGTGCGAGAATTTCGGAGATTATTATAAGGTGGTGCCACCGCTGACAAAGGACGTTATCTTTTTTGGATGTGGAATGATTGTAGAATGTCAAACTTCATCATCATCATCATCTAATTGTCGGAGTCGGAGTCGGAGTCGTAAATATGTATGCAAGGTTCTTGCTCCGGCTTCTCTATTTCACCGTCCCAATCACATCCACCTCAATTCAATTAAGATTGATGTTTTCGGGTTGACCAGTAAATTATACAAAGCTAAATTATTAGGTTGTGATTTTCACTATAATCTTGCTGTTATTGCTTTCAAATCCAAGTCTCCGCTTCCTACTGTAACCTTTAAGAGTATTGACGACGTCTTCTCTATTCACCCAACCGACAGCCTTCGCTCAACACAAAACCCCTCTTTTCAGTTTCGCCCTCATTCTGATTTATTTAAGATCCGTCCTGGTACTCAAATGTTCTCTGTTTCCCGTAGTTTCATTCGTCCCTACAGTCCTCATTCTGGTTCTGGGGTTTTCAGGTATTTTTCGGTCTTACATTAACTCAATCAATTGTGCCCCGTGTCATTTGTTATCACTGTTTTCTTTTACTGCTTAAAGTTCTCATCTTTGTTTTCAGCTCAAGTTGCCCGGACACATTCGGCTGCAATGAACTCTACGAAATAAAGGACAGCACTTGTGGTGTAAGAACTCTTCTCTTTTTATGTGTTCTGTACTTTGTCTGTCTGGCTGGCTGTCAATAAGGCCTTCTTGCTGACTATCACTCAGTCATCACTTAACTTGCTCTCATCCATATCACCCTACCACCCCATTATTTTTCTCTTCTTAAGTACTCCCTCTGTCCCCGGTGAATTGTTATCTATTTCCATTTTAAGGTGTATTATTCATTTCTTATATATTTCTATTTTGCGCAAATATTGGACAAGTGGCCATATTCTTTATTTTATTGGTCTATTAACAATTCACCGGGAGGGAAGGAGGGAGTATGATTCTATCTGACAGCCCTAAGACAGACAACCCATTTTAACCACCCTTTATAAGTTCATAAATCCTCTTTCTGCAGAGTAAAGATGGAGGGCCAGTCGTCAATTGTTTTGGAGATATTATCGGAATAATTTTCAACTCTTCGTCGTTTTTACCAAGCAATATTGTTACAAGATGGTGGAAACATTTCCAAACTACTGGGTAAGTTAGATTTCACTCCCATGTTTATCTGGTTACTTGATCGGTCGTTTGTCATCTCTCATCCTCTTGCTAACGATCTTATCGCCATTTAAACTTGCTAATGGAGGTAATCTTCTTTTGCTTTTCTCTTCTTTGACACACTGAAGTTCTTGCACATGTCTTACAATAATTGTGTTTGTGGATTTAGCTGAGAGTGAATGAGTGATATATCATTGTTGAAGGAATCGTTGTAATTTCGATGGTATTGGTTATGCATGTCAATAGTTCCTCTTCTGGTTTTGATGTTTAGTGTAGTTCAGATCATATGCTTCATTTCACCACTGCTTCACTTTTCATCTCTTAAGCGGATGGTGGGTAGAGCTTGGCGGATATCTCGCGTTAGTGAGTAGTGGTGGAGATTAGAGCAGGGTAGGGGGCACATAGAGAGAGGAAATAAAAGAAATTGCAGAGGGGACAAACGGATAATTGTGATTAGTGCCTAGTTTGTCTTTTTTTATGTCACCTTTTTTTCCTTCATTTGCTCCTTGTTGGCATTTGTTGCCTGGAGAGAAGGTAATAAAACATAACTTCAGGAATTCAGGTTGGTGGAAGTGGAAATCTAATGGATAACTTGATTTGTCCTAGTCGAGTTTACAATTTCCTCAAGTAAAATTTTCATTTTATAAATATTTATTTTCCTCGCCATTATCATCTCTTTAATTATGAACTATTTGGTGTAGGGAATTCTGCCGCCCTTTTCTTGGTTTGGAAGTTGCCAATCTTCTTGATGCTGATTTGGATTTTCTAGCACTATTTACAACTAAATTTCCCAATATCCCAGCTGGTGTAATTGTAACAAAGGTTAGCTATTTCCCTTGCTGCTATGTGGACTTGGGGATCACTTTGTGTCGTCATTCGTCATTTACCTCTCTATGTATCGTACCTTTTTTTTTTTTTTTTTTTTTTCACTGTGTTATTGCTTTTCCATTATTTTGTTTACTCATTATTGGTCTGGGTAGGAATTTGAATTAATAATGTATTCAGAAAATTTCCTTACATTGCCATCAACATATTTTGGTGATTTTCCTTTTGTTATCTTCTTCACATACATCAGACTGATGTGTAAGGAGATTGAGGGGAAACAGTGTTCTACATGACTAACTTAATGTGAAGAATATTAAATTATACTGATTGAGACTACTATGAGTGGTGCATAAATTAAAAAGAAAAAAAAGCAGTTTAAAAATTAATATCTGCCACCCTAAAATAACTGGAGTATTTAGCAAACAGTTAAATATCAGTAAGCGCAATAAAGATGCAAGAAGATGGAGCGGCTCAGCGGGTGAAATTATGTACTGCTACTGTTATGGCCTGTGTTCGAGCCTCCTTCACCCATTATTTCTTCTTGTTTTTTTTTTCTTAACTCATGTCATTAAATGTTTTTAGAAGTTGGAGATGGATTTAATTTCCTTCCGCTTATAAGTTATAATGTCTCCATCTATTGATGATTTACTTAAAATTTAATTTTCAGATTTTTTGTCACTATATCTATGATCGATTTTGCCCATGAGTTAAGTTCATGATTTTGTTTCACGAGCTATCATGTAGCATTCATCGGATTATTGGTTTCTGATTGCGATCTCTAATTTTCAAAGCAAGATTATACGGTGAAAAATTTGCTACGCCAAGTTTCAAATCCTGTCTCCACTTCCTGGGTGCATCTCTTGCTTTATCATTTATGTGGGTTGAGACAAACTCCGCATAAATTATTTGTCAATTTGAGCCATATAGAAGTGTAGAAGGGGAGCGAATGAATTGCACCGGGGTGAAGTGGTTGGAACAGTGGATATGTAGAGGGCTTATACTCCTTCCCATGCAATTGATTCTATCCACTGACCCGGTCACAAGTCTTAGGAAAGTCCCTTAAAAATGTTTAATGTTCTCAAAAGGCGAATTATGTCAGCCTTTGCCCTTGCTCATGTCTTTAAATGTTCCCATGTGCCTTTCATTTCCCATTTATCGTATGAGGTACTATTGACAGTATGTTGGAGCCTGTCGTTCTTGCTTTTTCTTCGTCTGATAGTTTAACAGTTATACTCTACCATTTATATCTAAAATGTGAACTTAACCTCACCAATTACTCGTGTTTGATGAATTAAAACAATATAATTTGAATACTTCATGCATCTTTGTATTGAGGCACAATAAATATTTTTGATTACATGTGCATGGTCGAAGAGAATGTTAGATAATTTAGTTTATAAGCTTGTTGGGATGGTGTGCCACATGTGATTCAAAAACCTTACGATTTGTTTGTATGTAACAGGTTGAGAAAGGTTCGCCAGCTTGTTGTTCAGGAATACAAATCAAAGATGTCATAGTAAAATTAGATGGCAAACAAGTGAATAGTAAATTGAAGGTAACTGTTTGTGTCTAGTGTAATTGATTTTTGACAAAAAATAAAGCTTAGTCTACAATTTGAGAAAATATGTGTAGGGAAAGTGGTGAGGGGTTGCTCTGCACCTCTAACGAGTCCTATATGTGGCTTGCTGGTGTTAACTCATATTGCGATGATTAACTTATTCTATCAATTACGCCCAATAAAATTTAGAAAACTTGTGTTGTTTGTGAGATCTATCTCAAATAACAAAGCCTTGAATAGTATCACGTGTTGTAACTTTGAAGTTTAACTCTAAATTAAATTAAGTGTTTTGTTTTATCTGTTGCTTTACTTATGTGCTGGCATGTAGACTTAATTAATTTATGTCGATATAGCATGTCTTAAATTCTCTTTCAAATATCGATTCACTCTTTTTCAAATGACAGTGCACATTTTAATGCTTCATTGTTGTTGTTGGAAATTTACATTTGGGTTTGGATCAATCTTTTATGCAGCAATACAATTAATTATTTACCCCTCATGTTACTACCCACCACTGTTACCAAACCCATCTTCTTTCCCAAATCAGCCCTCATACCCACCCGTCACCATCCACCCCAAGTCACCAGAAACAACCTCCAACAGGCCAAGAACCACTTCAGCCCATCTGAAACCACCTCATCATCACAGAAAAGTAGAAAACCCCTTCCCACTGTCGGATGATGGACCCACGCCTCTAAAACCAAAGGCACACCGGTAAGCGGTAAAAACACCATCAACCTGCGGGAAATCTCCTGCCAACCACAAAATCCCAATCCCCCCCTACCATAGCACTACTCCCACCCTTAGAAAACCCTCCCCTCAACCGTGAAAACGATCAAGGGTTTTCTAGGGCGGGGAGGGCCTTGTAAGGCAACAGATGGTGTTTCAGTAGGTAGGGGGGATGCTTTTCAGGTTTTGTAGTTGGAGGAGGCTGTTTTCACAAGTGGATGACTGATTTCGATGGTGGGGAACTGATTCCGACCTGTTTGGTGGTGGAGTTGAATTCTCGAGGGTTGGAGGTGGGGCTTTGTGGGACGAGAGAGGGTGATTCACAGGGTTGGGCTAGTTGGAGTAGAATAGGGGGTGGTAGGTTAGGTTGTGTGGTGGGAATTGGGGGATGGAGTGGCAAGGGTAGTTTGGTGATTTGACTTGGCAAATGTTTCCATAAAAGGAAACTGAAAATTAATCGAACATACTTCTAGTTGAATGTGAGTGAGTATATTGATGATTTTACATGACGGTTCATGTCAGCAAGCCAAAAACTTTTCACTTTATGGGTTTGTTGTTGTTGAGACATGTTAAAGTTATTTGGCGAGGTTGAACTTTATCCTTTGTTGACCTGGTTTCCTGTTCAAGAAGAAAACTCAAATCTGAGGGAGTAGATAACTAAGTTATAGTAGTGGTCATGCTAATCATGCTTATCTTGTATATAAGATGATATTTGCTTTTGTTACCCATTTAATGACCAGCATAAGAGTTTGTTTTTGTACACTGTTTTGATTTCTAGTTTTTCGAGACAATATGGGATAAAGAGGAGAAATCCGCAGAGTTCAATATTCTTAGAGTGATCGATGGTGAAGAACGGAATCTGAGCTTGGTGATTGGAGAGGCTAGCCCAGACGAATTCCATCAGTAAGTTCTGGATACTTTTTTGTTTTTCAAGAGATTTTGTGATGCTTTGTGAAAAAAACAAAAAATATCACTCCATATATGTTACTCCGACACTTCACTTGGGTGCCGTGTCGCGTGTCTGACACGTGTTGGCCCGATACCGACACAACACTTTGATAGTTAAATTTAGACCAAAAAAGTGAAAAAGTTGCCTAAAATTGCTGTCTGACACTTCAACACGTGTCGGACACTCACCTCGTAGAAGAGTCTGAGTAACACAGTCCATATAAGAGAAGACACACACCTCGTAGAAGAGTCTGAGTAACACAGTCCATATAAGAGAAGCTGTTCTTGGGCAATAAGTTAGGATAATTAGAATTGTTGGTCGGGTGGGGTTGGACTGTATTTGTTAGTGTAAGTGTTTACTGGTTGGGGATGAAGGGTTTCGAAGGGAAATAGGGTGGTCGACCCCTAACCAAACACCCCCTTAATATATTGGTTTGTCTTGTGTGCCTCTTTAATGTCACCCTGCTATTACTAGCTTTCTCAAATTTTGTAAGCGTAAAAGATTTTACGACTCACACTGTTTTGGCACTGTGTGTTGTTTATCAGGTGGATGCATCCTGGATGGTTGAGAATACAGGACAATGCTTTTTTTAGAGAAAAAGGATTTATTTAGACGTTTATAGTTAAATTATACTACTGTATCTTTATTGCAATCAATTGTTCAACAAAATAACTCAGCATCCAATCGGAAAATTCATAATATCGGTCACTTTGATAGGAAGGAAAATTTGATATAGCAATTCAGTTCTCCAAGTGTGGTGAATCAAATCAGGAACCAACAATAGCATTCTCCCGTAGAATGCGCTGGGCAAGAATGGGCTTGAAGGCTTGAATTCTGACCAAGGGTATAACATTGGGCCCAGATAAAGTACTAATAATCTGAAGCTCTTTTACATAACTAACCCGACTTACCCGAGCTGAAAAAAGTTGACTCAAGACCCGAAATTAACTTGAACTACAGCACCCCAATGTGACATGAAACTCGAATTGACCCGACCTGGCCCGAATATGAATTGAGTTCTTGTGAACCTGAAACTAACCCGACCTGAAATGGCCCTATCTGAAAATGACCCGACGAAACATGACCTTTATTCACTCAAAAAGAGTTGAAATGCGTAATTTGAAACCATACTTAATATAAATAGGTAATAATTCAAAATGAACTTTTTCTTTTTTAATCATTAATCCGAAAATGACTTGACCTGTTTGACCGAAAAATGACTAGTAGGGATGACAATGGGGCAGGATGGGTGCAGAAGAGGGGTAACCCGCATTCGCGAACTTATAATGCGTATGCGCACCCACCCCAAACCCGTGCGGTGGAACCTTTCAAACCCGACCCGGCACCCGAAGTCAAGACCCGAACATGACTCGAACCCGAACCTTTATTGTTACAAACTATTTACTATCTACAAATAACTTGATATTAGTTGACCACCCGACCTGAAGTCTTCAGACCGGAAATGACTCGACCCAAAATTGACCCGACCTGAACCCAGTCAGATAGACCTGTTTGCCAGGTCTAGTGATACCCGCACCCGTCCAACGACCCGAGATGGATGACATTTTTTATACCCCCGCCCCACCGCCCATCAAATCATCACCCGCTCCACTGACATCCTTAATTGGCTAGACAAACATGCGAAATTCGAAATAACCCGATAGTATTAAAGGCCTAAACTGACCCTGCTTTAAACTGATCGGATCCAAACCCGACCCAAGTGCCCCGTTTACCAGATCTACTTACTATTAAACACACCCCTCCCTCCCTTTTCTCTTTCAGGAAGTAAATATTATTCCCAGCCATGTATCGGAATCGCCTCCGGGAAGACTCACCGGAATTTAACGAACACGACATGAAATTCGCAGGTGCCAAAGCTTCAGCTGGTGTTGTCAGTATTGTTACTCATGATGTTCCTGGTTTGTCTCTTTTATACTGTTTCCGTCTCAATCATTTGTTTACCTTTTATACCTATACGTACTTTGTTGTTGTTGTTGTTGTTGTTGTTGTTGTAGTTGAGATGATTGAGGAACATGGTAATAAGATGTATCCTCCGCCAAAGGAAATCATCTTTTCTGCATCCGGAATTATTATCGAATGTCAATTTTCATCCAAGCGTCGTAAATATTTATGCACTGTTTTAGCTCCTGCTTGTTTATTCTCTCGTCCTAATTACGTCAACCGCGATACAATTAAGGTTTGTTAAACTGTTAAATCTTTTATTCCCTCCGTTCCAATCAATTTGTTTGAGATTACCCTTTTGTATCCAGTGGAGGAAGAATTTGAATTTGAGGGCGAAAAATTTGTGGTGGGGTGGGTGGCAATTCATGGACTATACCACCAGATGTACAAGTTGTACGGTGTAGAATTCGAGCTTTCTAATAAAGTATTCGAGCTT
>JAOWBH010147405.1:0-12555 GCA_028566215.1 Silene coronaria | reverse complement strand
CAAGGGAATGAAACAATACCAAAGTCACAACTTTTGATTAGGAGAGGAAGAATCCTTCACAATCTTGCATTACAATCCTTGATACAAGCTTCAAACCACTATCTAACTAATTTTCTAGGCTAGAAATGAAAGAAGATTAAGGCTAGATTTAAGCTAATTAATGAAAGATTAAAACTTGGAAATGAATAAAAAGTAGATCTAGGTATTTGTGCCTAAATAATCTCAGAATTTTCTAACATAAAACCCTAATTAAAACTCTTAAAAACATTACATAATTACAATACAAAAGTCGAGGTATATATAGGGGTCCTTAATGGGCTTTTTCCGCAGTGCTAGCCTCCCAGCCGGTCGACCGTCTGCCGGTCTGCCGGCTGGAAATCCTTTTAAATCTTCGAAAATCAGCTCTCTGGAAATGGCATTCCCAGCCGGTGGCTGACCGGCTGCCGGTCCACCGGCTGGAAATGTGCTTCAATCTTCGAATTCTGCCTCCTCTGGAAATGGCATTCCCAGCCGGTGGCTGACCGGCTGCCGGTCCACCGGCTGGGAGGCCTTATACTTGGGTTTGAGCTGTATCTAGGTGTGAGGGGACTCCCAGCCGGCCGACCGTCTGCCGGTGGTCTGACCGGCTGGGAGGCTGTTTCAGCCTTCTTTCTTCTTCTTTGCTTCGTTTCCTTTCGGAACCGCTTCGATTGCCCGTCATACCCCCATTCCGCCTCGGAACCTGCAATACAAAGGCAAAACAGGCCTAGAAGGATATGGGGCATAAAATGCGACAATAATCATCCAAAATCGACTCAAAACGGCTCGAAACGCAAGGAAAACGAGATATAGATACGACCAAAATTATGCTCAACAGTATAGCACATTGCTAGAATTTTATGAGAACCACTGTGTAAGAAATGATCGTGAAGCTGGTCTTCCCATAACTCTGTTCAAGGAACAGCTAAACCCTGCTATGCCTGGTCAATTCTTGCCAGAAGCTATTCTTGATCTTCGTCTCCATGCGTACAATGAAGTAATAAGAAGTCATGTGCCTGATAACATATTATCCCAGATCATCTACAAGACACGGTTAAATGGCAACCATATGTGGGCTTTTAAAAAGCAATTTGCAACGCAGTTAGCTCTCTCTTTGCTTCTTGCATACATGTTGCAAATTGGGGAAAGGTCGCCCAACAAAATTCTTTTTGCTAACAACACCGGAAAGTTATTTCAAACAAATTTCCAGCCTGCGTATGATGCTAATGGAATGGTTGAATTTAATGAGCATGTTCCCTTCCGTCTGATACTATTTAAAAGCGAATGTAACGATAAAAGGATAGAAGATTGACAAGCTAGACCTATAGCTTGACAAACGAGAGACCAAGCCAAGACCTATTGACTCAAAATTCAAGAAACAACGCTAGAATACACGTTCAAGCGATGAATCGATTTGGAAATTGTACTCAACAATTACACTTTCAGTTTTGGGAATTTTCTCGTGTCTTGCATTCCAAAAATAATGGCTATAAATAGCCTTGAAAGACAACCAAAAAGCCTCTTGTAAAGCTACAATAAACTAGCTAATTAAAGGACATTTAACTTGCTAATCAAGACTCCCTAATTACAATAATTTAAGACTAAATAAATTGCAAAAGTAAAGCTTGAAATTAAATAAGGCAATGATCACCCTAACCCCTTTTATTAACGGAAATATGAATAAAAACCATGTTGCTTGCGTAACCCGGAAACACTCAGACGAAGCCAACCCAAGACAACATACAAACGAAACGAGCCATTGAACTCGAGTCCATTGCGAGTACCGAACTAGCACTGACCGAGCCATGTCCCTCTCCAATGCTCTTCAAGACCGTATCATGCCCTCCCCCTTTGAAAGGAATTGACCTCAATTCGGTAAGACCGTCATCGTCGAGGCATGGTGTAAGATCCCCCACATTAAAGTAGCATGTACGCCATATTCACCGGGATCATAAATAAACACTATGAACAAAAAGGCGAAAAGGATGACGAACACATCAACAAGCTTGAACCCCTTCCTACACCCAGCTGCATCTCATTACCTTCAATCGACTTCAGTAAACCCTTGTGCCATCCACCCGACCTCCCTCCGTGCACAAGCAAAGACACATTATCACCATCCATGTTATCGAATAAGCGCACCGAACCAACAAACTCCTCCACGGGTTTAGCAGCCTTTGGTGCTTGAAATTCAACCAAGTGACATTCTGGACAAGCCTGAAACTTGGTAGCAATTAGTTTTCCTTGGTCGACTTAGCTAATTGCCCGATTCCCTTACCAAATTTTAATGCCTCACATGGTTCCTTGACATAAGTATCACACACCCCTTCATCCCCGTATTCATCAAAAATTGGCGGACTATCAAAATTGATTGACGATTCAATGTAATTACTTCATACCTCATCCTTGACAAGATCTTTTCCGAGCTTTCTTTCCACTGCTAACATGGTGAGACTCGAGTTTTTCTTTTTCTTACAACCAGTACGCATAGCAAGTGTAGCCTCGGAAGACATAGGTTTTAACACAATTTTTTTACCTTTATCCCGAAACTCATACTCATTACTTCGACCATGATGTACTACGTCCCTATCAAACTGCCAAGGACGGCCTAATAAGATGTGACAAGCATCCATTGGGATTACGTCGCATAACACCTCGTCACGATAAGACCCCATAGCCAATCCCACGAGTACTTGTTTTGACACTTATAGTTTATTTTCGTCATCGAGCCAATGCAACGAATACGGCCTTGGATGAGCCGTGGTGGTCAGCCCGAGTTTAGAAACCATCTCGCTTGAAGCCACGTTAGTACAACTACCACCATCGATTATCACACTACACCATTTGTCACCAATTTGGCATTTGGTATGAAATAATTGGTCCCGCTGTTCTGCAATTTCTGGGACTGATTGAGTTTGTAAGGTGCGTAGAACCAAAACCGTATCATAATTCGGAGCAATGTAATCTTCCACTTCCCCTTTCTCGCTGCCTTCGTCATCAAAATTAAATTAGTTCCCCAACCTATCCCTTTCTTCCTCGTCTAACAACTCGTCACGGATGGCCACAACCTCTCTCAAGGTCACTACTCGTTTGTTGGGACACGAACAAGGTCACTACTCGTTTGTTGGGACACGAACTTTGGTAGTGTCCGAACCCCTGACACTTAAAACATCTTACTTTGGAAAGGGAGGTTTCTTTGGATGAATTAGTTGTTTTTGGGGTAGTTGTTGTGTCTGAGGTAGGAGTCTTGCTTGGGTTACTGGTTGAGGCAGGGGAGTTATATTCTGAAGATGATTCGGGTTTAGACCAGGATTTGGTTTTACCGAAACCTGTGCTCGAACTCCCCCCGTATTTCATTTTGCCCTGGGACTCGAGCTTTAGACAAAGCCCACACAACGTATCAAAATCGGAATACGGGTACAAACGAAAGGCCACCATTAAGAGTGCCCAATTAAGGTAATTCAAAGCTAATAATAACCTACAATTAACCAAATTAAATGTCTTGTCTAATAATAAAAATAACAATAAAATTAATGAGTAATGAGAGCAATTAAAACTTTCAATGGTATCCATACTCGTATCAGGTGGGGCCGTTCGTTTGCTTTTGAGTTTTTTACTCCCTACTTTTTTTTATCTATTGGACAGGTGTTAAATGTTAACCACAATTAATGTTTATCAATTCCACCTAGAACTTCAATAGTCTACTTTTAACTACAAAGCTTTATCTTTATTTTATTTTTAAAAAATACTACTTATATTATTTATCTTTTATAAATAATTTCTTCTAAAACATCATTATTTAATGTAAAATTTTATAAGTAGCCGTGTCGTGTCGTGTCCATTGGTCAAGACACGCCGTTGACCGTGTCGGCGTGTCTTAAAAATTCAGAAATTTCGTGTCCGACACGCCGACACTTACGCTATATCATTACTCCTCAATCCCTACTCCATTAACAATTCATACACATCTAAGGAAAAACATATAACTATTATTTTAAATAATACTTAGACCATCCCCAAGCAAAAGTCATGACCTTGCTTGGGTCATCTTACCTTGATTAAGGGGTAAATTAGCATGACCCTTGTGTGAAAGAGGTCAATTGGTGACCCTCTATTGATCAAATTGACCCAACACACGCCCTCACGGGTGTTATGCTCTCATTGGTTCCACAAAAATTATAGAGTAGTTATTATTTTTATTTTGTAAAGTTGATTAATATTTAAAGTATGCTGGTAAAAAATTGACCGATACGTTTAATAATATTCGATAAAAACGTGTCAATCATATCGTCAGTCTTTCATTTTTTAAAATTTTAACATTATTATTTTAGTTTTTTTCCCCTAATGTACGAAATGAAACTAAATACTTATCTTATAGAGTAGTTTATTACTTTAGTAAGATATATTTACAAAATTTATTTATTTATAATTTGTTAGTAAATAGTAATTGAATAAATAAGAGAGATTTTGGTGGGGTAAAGAATGTGAGAAATGCTAAAATCATCACTTGAATCTTTTGTGCACTCAAATAACTGTTACCTCAATAAAATTAGTATCCTAAATTTGTGTTCATCAAGCGAGCTGAACCCTTTATTTTTCTCATAATTAATGCTCTTACTCCATTATATTAAGAATTACAATGAAACCTCAATATTTATTATCTCAAACTATCATAATCAACATAATCTCATGTTGACTCGTACTAATTACCATTAGATCAAAATCAAGTGGTACCTGCCAACTCAAGCTCATCTCTAATTACTTTCCAATGACTATTTACCCAAAATGAGTTCATTCTAAGCTAACTCTACCAAAACTACTATAACTATATGTTCAGATCAACATCCTAATAATTCATGCTATTACCCAGTATACTTTCATCGTACAAAATTCTCAAACAATTTCCATTGTAGTTCACTTTAAGCTCCTCTACACACTATGTTTCAGTACCAATCGAACCCAAGATTAATATAACACTCAAAATACAAACTCCACTACAAGAGGTCACAAGTATCCTAAAAAGCAAATTCAACACCAACTTATCATGAAGAATTTAATTGAACGTCACTTTCTTTGTGGCTAACCAACTAGCTTACAATAGCACCCGTCATCAAACACAAATATCAGAATAGTACATCAAAAGACTTACAACTCTTCTAAAGCAATAACAATCCGCAACAATTGATATATAACATGTAACATTTGGTCTACAATATACTTTTGCACCACGCCGTACACCAACGCTTCCTCAAATCAAGCTTTACAAGAATTCACTTAGTTCAGAAAACATAACTCAAAGCCACATGCCCAAGTTTCTCCAACACTCTAAACAGTAAAACAACTCCAATCTTTTACCACCATTAAATCTATTTGACCACTCACACTCACAATTAAGAACCTTTTACAACAACTCAATCCATTATTATAATTGATAAGTCAACAACTATCGGAGGGGTAACATATGACAAAGGTTGAGACAAGTCATAAGTACAGTTCCGTTTGAATTTGATGACTAACAACACACCTTACCATTGTGATAACCTCAATTGACAACATACACCATAATACCTGACTCTCAAAATCCCTTGAACACAAGATATTAGAATCATTCAATCCAAATAAGATACACATTTCTCAAGGTATATCCTCTTTCCCACACAACATTAGGTTATATTAAACCAAACGCTCTCATTTTATCAGGTTCCCCAAGTATATATAATTTCCTTATTGGTCCAATATCGATCAAATATGAGCTCTACACCACAAATATGATGTAAAGTCTACCACATGAATGTCAAATAACAATCCTCCTAAAATCAGGCCTAATAGAGTCCCATCATTCTATCATTCTGAACCCAACTAGTCCATAAATTATTTCTGACAATAGGTATTTCAAAACCTTATGTAACCACACTAACATAAATTCATATAACTTCACCCTTTCCCTATCTCTAAGCTCTGTGATTCTTTCGTATGTAAGAAAATTTTGTTAAATCAATCCATACCGAAGTCGAAAAGCTAACTCACTTCCATACTACATAGGACACTATAAACACACAAGACTCATCACCGAGTCGCATAAGACTCCACAACATTAGAATATGAGGATTCTAATGTCTCACCAAGACCTAACCGCTCTGATACCAATTGTAACACCCCTGATTTTTGGCTAAACAAAAACTAATATTTATATAAAGTTGTCGAAAATATAGAGATGTTATAACCAATATAAAAAGCTCTAAAGTACAGCCAGCACAAAACTACAAATTTTAATACGGACTATCCAATCTTGAAGTGAACTTGATAATGTTCATCGATCCTTGTATCAAGACAACAAGTCGTGTATTAGACTCCAAGTCACCTTTCTAACCATCAAAATACCCAAATTTCCAAAATTGTGCAATGTTTTTGTAACACCCTAAGAGATTCATATGTTTATAAAGAATTTCACCCACCACTAAGGCCTTGTACTTTTGGGCTTAAGTGAGGACAAATAATGGGCCCAAAGGTGCACATCCCATCTTATTGGGGTTGTGTTACGACTATGGTGGGGTCGGGTTGTTATAATTGATCTACTCATAAATAATAGCACCTGGCGTAGGATTATTATCTCGCTGCACTCAACATGTAAGACTACATACCCATGATACTCTTTCATATCTCACATGCAATCACACTCTAATACACCATAGATAAATTGTACCAATCTTTGTGAGCATTCGTAAGTCCCTTTATTAATCCCAAACAATCATATAACTTGCAATGTAAACATACGACTCTATTCTAACACACTAACGCATCTTTAACCAATATCCCAACAAGACTTTACCATATAGAATAAGATAGCTACTATATTATATATAAATTAAAAACAACTAATCACATATCACCTTCAATAATCAAGTTATCACATACAACCAACATATATTCAATATAACCCCGACCTCAAACCTCTTCCACAATATTTCTATCGTACAATGCACTCTTTCATCCCAATGATTAATGAAGTCTCAAACTCATTACTCCATCTTAGTCACACTCATTACTCTATCTTATAATATAATATTCCAAAGTAACTAGGTATCATATTCTCATCTTCTCATCGTTGACCTTAAGATTGGACAAGGGAGAGTGAACTAGCGATAAAACCGCAAAACAAAATTTCCATCTCAATATCGATTCGAGACAGTATAAATAACTCAATAACCATGGTCACTCTAGACCATAAAAGATAACTCGGCACCTAGGCCTAATAACTCAATACCGATAACCAAACTCAATTTCAACGTTATATTGCCAAAGGTTCAAGGAACCATGCTAACACCAAGAATATGAATTCTAAGCTAGGTAAAAGGAATTGAAAACTTGAATACAATACAATTGCAAATTTCCTATAAAACTCAATCTAGTCTCTACAACCATTCGCAATATTTAAAAAAAATTCCAAGAGAAGGAGTCGCTACCGGTAATAAACATACCAAAGCCCCCTTTCATATTTCAATCATTTCACTTACGAATAGCTTGCTAATTACTGACATTCAGGAGCACTTTAATATACAAATCTGTACTACCTATGCACAAACTCCACACTTGACATCGGTCATCTATCCTATACAAATCCATCCAAAGTTCAAGGTCACCAATTCAGTAGAAAAAGCCCACTCCTATACCCAGAGCCCATATAAATACTACGACACACTCTCCCATCTCACATGTAACCAAATTACAAGGTTTAATATACTCGTCCTTTTATGTGTAACAATAACATAAGCAAATGTCATCACAGTAGTTGGCAATCACTTAATCATTATAATGCTCTCCCACACTTGATAAATTCAAGACACCTTTACAAACATTATAGCCATGCCATGTACAAGATTCCCATGATAAGCAAATTATTCAATTCTTAACTATACACAACATAACACTCTCCATTACTAACAGCCTCTAACATTTGATCAAACCCAATATTTAATCTCAATAACAAACACCAAAAGATCTCAAAATACAATAAGCTCATCTTTTCCTCAGGACAACCGTACATTGAAGCGTCAATTAATAACTTTGTATCACTCGAACCAAAAACATACGCACCAACAAATTACTCCCTGCCTAACTGCCTTACTTCCCCATGTAAACAAACTAAAGCAATGAACATTTAATTTCTACCTAAAACATAATAACACCCCTGACCGTGAATTTCTACTTAATGATCAACCTTAGTGGATATTCCAACCTCACGGAAAAAAAAACAAATACTTGATAAATATAGCATACATTAGCTAATAATAAAATTTTAGTAACCACAATAAATAACTTCATTGTACTTTTAGCACAAAAACCCCAACAACAACAACAATAATAATAATAATAGGATCGGTAGAATCGTGTTACCTTAAATCCAACTCGGAATTGCTCGCAACGGTACAAACACTAACAATTACCAGTTGAACGAGTAGAAAATAGGTAGTGGTGCATCAACAATACAATAAGAGTCTTTCTATGGAATTAGGGTAGCTAATTCAATCACCAAAGTGAATACGTGATTGAGAGATTCTCTTGTAAGGCTAAATGACAATGCACTTGATAAGCAAAGCCATATCAAGCAACAGGAGATCAAATTCATTGATTGAGATTAGATGAAATAGGTAGATAAGGAGTTAATTTTGGGCTTGTCGGTGAAAGGCACGATAAGAATTGTGCAACTAAATAATGGCAGGAAACAAGAGTTTGGGAGAAAAATAAAATGGATGCAAGGAAGGCTGATAAAGGACCATGTGTGTTTTCTTAAAGTTCTTTGCGGTGGAATCTGGTATATGTGTTGGGTTTGGTCAAATGACGTAAGCGACTATATTTCATAAAGAAAGCAATTCGAAAACTTCTTCCCTTCGTTGAAAATCAACTCTAAAAAAAATTAGAACTATAAATAAATGATATTTAAAATTAATTTTAAATATTTGGGTTAATACAGTCGAAATATGGTTTCACACCACTGTAGTGTTTGAAAATGCAGCAAGTGTAAATTCCTACAACCAATGTAAACCTAAGGGCAGTGCTTCACAATTTTCATTTGAATCCAACATCATGCCCCCGTGAAGTTGTGCATGCATTTATTTTCGGTTGCTTCAATTTCCACCTTTAAGAACTACCCAAGTAAGTGGTTGCGCTGTGTTGCTTTGTCCAAAAGAATCAAAATTAAGATCACTAGTCACCACCAACTCATAGGCATACTATGACCGCTTGTGTATAGTTCCACTTTTGCTAATTGGTGATGTCAACAGTGTAGTGACATTCGACTTCATTGTTTGTTATATTATTTTATCAATTACGATCACCATATATCTACACATCCCCGATTATGCTTCCTAAAATTTTTAAATTGATTACCATACCAATATACACCATGGCCCCAAAAATTCTCTCATGTGTATTATTACCTTCAAACATGGCTTTTGGTATGATATGATTCAATACGGGTTTGTAACTTCATCACATGTCCTTCGAACACTTCCCGGCAATTTCAAATCAATTATGATATATTGACCTAAAAGCCTCCTACAAAGTAAACTATTACATTCGTGTTTTAAGTACTCTGAATGTAACACAATGAAATTGGTGGTCACCACATCAGTTTTTAACTAGTCGATTAATCACCATCAACAAATTCATCAAGACTCCTCGAATGCAACCCCACAATTTACTTCTCCAACATCATGCCTTGTAAAATCTTTCCATATTATAGCCTTTAATAGTAGTCTTCACTCTTCAAGCATGCTCATGATGCATCATGGATAGTCTATCACCTAAGGTGTAATCATGTGTAGCCATGGCATCCCGAGCACGCCTTGACTGTGTACCAAACACTAGCTAATGGCTATCCCTTGGCCTTACTGCCAGCCTAGGACAACTTTTCAACCTTCAAAAGATTGTTGTCCCATGCATGGGGTCGTTTGGGAGGTTTTGGAATAATTTGTGATAATGACTATCATTAAATATAGTGCCAGTGATCATCACGACATTGTGCAACCCTATCACGCTTTCTAGCATTTTCAATTGATTTTCCTATTGTACCCACCATTCTAAACGCATGTTTCTTTTCAATGTGAAGTGCCCACCAATTGACACAATCTTCATCGTTTCATCTTGGGTCATTTTGAAACATCGTCTTTGTGTTGCTAGCACAAGGATAAGGCTCCATACATTTGACCACCCCACCCCCAAATTGCGGGAGCTTGAGGCACTAGGGTTATGTTGTTGTATTGAAGATATAGTTCAACAAATCAAAGTGTATTACAACCTTCAAACACTGTTATCAAGAGTGGTATGACGTTTTTATCTTGGAGTGAATTGAAATTACCAACACTGACAGATAGACGATGTAAGACTACTATTATGGCACAAAAGTTCTTGTTAACCATCTAACATTTATTTTGATCCTTTGTGATTGTGCCCCTAGTCTCTACCACAAGTAATGTCGAAGATGGTAAGGTAAACTGCTTCATTGTTCAATATCGATTAGTTATGAGCACCATGGTTAGCTGACAATGTAGGATGCTTCTGAAAAATACTCAATTTTGCCACTATCCATACAGACGTCGGGCAAAGTGTTTTATTATAGCCTACAACTTGGTTTATTCAATGTCATGGCAGAAGACAATTGTGTGGAGACTGGAGATTAACTCATAAACCAAACTTATTGTACCGCTGCCATTAACACTCTGAGTTTGACACCACATCCACAAACACGAGGAGAGAGTAGACACTTTTAAACAAGGGTTACATAATATCAACTGATTACCTGTTGTTTGAACTTGGATATTTACCCGAGCTTCAGAAGGATGAGGAATACTGTACCCGCAAAATGAGACCCTTGGACTGCACATTAACATCAAAACATCATTAAATTCTGTATATAACCATCAAAGCAAGCAAGTTCAGATCAAGATCATCACCGTGGAGTGAAAATATCACAAGTTGTAGGCTCCATAACAGAGATTCACTCTCGATTGTACCCCTTCAGGTGACAGCCCCCCACCCTCCCCTCCTCTCCCCCGCACTCGGTGCTATCTCGCCATGCCCTCCCTCTCCAACATTCTTTTAACAACGACATGAATCCAATACAACCTCTGTGCTAGGTTAGCAATTAACACTCAGGACTATTTTTGGATGACCCATAATGAGAATATCATCGAGAATAGCATTGTAAGACTGTTACAACCAGTACAAAGAATTCACTAGCCCAATTAATTTATCCATCATAAATCCGAACAGAATATAGTGGGGCTATCTCAATAACAAATGAATACTTCTCCGCCTCTCTTCCTAATTGCTCGGTATCACAATCCAACTAATATGCTAAATTGAAATTCATCCAGGATTCCAGGGCCAACTTACAAATATTTACAACTCCAAAATACAGCATCAACTATTCTACATGTTCTGAGTAATCATTAATTGCAGTTTGACATTTGCAGCACTCACAGAACACCAACAGAAAAATGGGTCAAATTTTGTCACAAATTCCAAGCCATTAATTTCTAAAGGATTGACTCTCTTGTAAAACCGTTTCACATAAAGATAAAGACATAACATAGAACATCCTATAGAAGTAAATTAAACACTAAAAGAGGCAAAACTCACTCTTTATTAAGAACCAATCTTAATGAATTAGCAAGAGTATGATCTTCCTCCGTTATCGAAAATGTTGATGCACTTGGATTATTAGATGATCCATGTTCCATATCTCAACTCTTGTTTAGCTTCCCTACAAATAAAACAAACAGGGAACTCAAAAAATCAATTACTGAACTATGAACTTGTTAATTCAACAAAAAAAAAAAAGTTGAAATTAGAAAGTCATTTTGCGTGACGGACTCACGGTCAACAATAAAAGGGTACGAGGAACAAATAAAAGGGTACGGAAAAATAGTTTCTCAATAACTTAGTGAGAGGCCGTCACTCCCAATTTTTGGTGAAATTTTAAGTAATTGGTATTGCATTAGTGGGTAATGCATGAAATTAACAAATGAAATACAATCAAAGATTGAATTTGGAGAATACCCAGAAACAATTAAACCAAACAATTGAAGACCCATAAACAATCAAATTAAACAATTACTAAAGCAAATGAACAATGTTAATTCAACAAAAAAAAATGCATACAAATTCTAAATAAATTGGTGCTCCAAATTCTAAATAATGCATAGAAATTCTAAATAATCAATGAAATACAATTAAAGAATAGGATTTTGGAGAATACCCAGAAACAATTAGTTAAACAGTTGAAGAAGGAGGTCTGTTTTCCCCAAATTTTGATGATTTTTTAGGGTTTAGAGGAGGTTTTAGGGCTTTTGAGTGGAATTGAAAGAGGACAATTTTAGTCGTGTGGTGCTGATGAGGTAGTTTGGGTTTGTATGGTGCTTTATTAATTCACAAATTCTTACTTGTGACGGGAGGTATCCGGTAAGAGACGGATACCGTTTCCCCACACAAAAAACTCATTTAGGGTGAGTGGAGAAGCACATCTGTCTCTTATAC
>JAOWBH010147395.1:0-12558 GCA_028566215.1 Silene coronaria | reverse complement strand
TGGTCTAGGAGTTATGCTTAATTGAATTTTTTTATA
Source organism: Silene coronaria (assembly GCA_028566215.1). NCBI lineage: Eukaryota > Viridiplantae > Streptophyta > Magnoliopsida > Caryophyllales > Caryophyllaceae > Silene > Silene coronaria. The sequence continues at coordinate 12,522 of JAOWBH010147395.1, read as the reverse complement.
GCGACAAAAAGGGTATGTTATGCATGAAAATCAAACTTAAAAGGTATTATGTACATAAACTTAAAATATTAGATACCATGTACAAATTGACAAAGTTCAAGGGTACCACGTGAATTATCCGATAAAATATTTCACTAACCGTTGTTACTCGCAATCTGAGTTAAACATGGCATCATAAATTGTCCCATCCCTTTACATCCTTTACACACACAAAATAGTGTACACGTTTTATAGACAATGTCTAAAAGTTATTTACCATATTCTTTACACACACAAAACTAAAGTTAGTAGGTTTAGAAACGATGTCTAAAAGTTATTACCATATTCTTTACACACACAAGACGAAGTTTTTTTTGTTTGTTTTTGTTTTAGGAAACAATGTCTAAAAGTATTAAAAATGTCTTAGTCATGTGGTTAAGATAAAAATATTGTTGGATAATAGGTCACGGGTTTAAATCCCCCCTCCCCTCTATTATAATGCAACTAAGTGCGCGCTAAGTTAGGCCAAAAAAAAAACAATGTCTAAAAGTTACTCCCTCCGATACCATTTTTATATTGGAAGGATTTAGAGAAAAATGCTTGACTATCAACTTTAACCCTCAAATTAAAGAAGAGTTGAGATATTAATTTTATGATGGTTATACGACTATTTAAGGGTAATACTTTATAATTAAAAAAATTTAGTATTAAAATTAGTAAGGGGGTAATTAATTAGTTTTGAAAACTTAGAACGGGGACAATTAGTTTGGGATAACTTAAAGAAAAAGAGAACAATAATAAAAGTGAATGGAGTGAATATTATTATACTTTTGTTATCTTGGATTATTTAACCCTAAAAGTAAATCGGTTGATTTTTCTTGTCACAAGTCGTAATGGAAAACATGTGAACATTTTATGATAAAAAAATAATTATTACATAAATTCATATTTCTTAGATAATAATTATTTTTTTATCATTAAATGGTTATATTTTTTCTTTAACAAGTTAATAATGCGTCACAAATGACAATTTGTTTATGGCATTAGTTTACCTTTCGAGGTCAACTCTTTTCTACACCTAATACTTTCGAAGTAAACCATTATTATAGTCAAATTAAGCAGGTAAATGTGTTGATAATGTTATGGACTATATGCACATTTTGTATACTCTTAATGGTTCATGTTGATAGTAAATCATAAGCCGACAAGTTTTTTCTAAATCATTATAGTTTTGACAAATACCTCTATATTATAACAATAATTATTAAATTTAATGACACCTAATTACGGGTTTCATATTGCGTAATTGCTTAGGCAGCTAATTGGACAACTACTACCGACTTATTAAAGCACTACAAGTAGTCTACAATGTAGATGACAATTTTGTGCATATTTTGTGATAATTATCACATACCATCGTCCCTTAATTGCCATCAATTAGTGAAGATCATCTGTCACATTTCTATGTCTCATCTTATATTTCATTCCCTTTAAATTTTGACACATCACACTAGAATTAATAAAAATGGTAATATTATATATTAAAGTACTAATGTGCGTGTCATTAAGAGAAGTAATTGGACACAAGATGGAACATGAAATGGGACAGAGGATCTATTCTGGCCATCAGTCTATGCATTACAGTCATACTAGGCGTCGTTTGGTTGCAATACGGGAATTAATTTCCCGTGATTTTATTTTTTCAAAGTCATTGAGTTGGAGGATTTTGTTATGTTGATTTAATTTTATTCATATTATCATATTGTGTTCCTTGATTTCGAGTTGTGAACATTGATGATCGTCGTCATTTTTTCACATCATATGCTAGTTATGAATTTTATTTTAAAAAAAATAATATGAAAGAGTTATTGTTTTGATTGATTAAACATGAAAATTTGACAATGTATATTCACTTATATTTCTTCGGTGAGATAAATGGTTAAAGTTTACAATTAAAGTTAAGAGGAAACAATTATTTTGAAGAATAATACACTTTTGCAATTGAAAACATAACTATTAAATAAAATCGAGGTTTAGAGAACTTTATACAAAATCAAATATCTAGATTGATAAAATATGAAAAAATCTACTCTACAATCTACATACATAAATACTTGTCGAAAACGACTTTAGACAAGACCAAGTGTTGTGATGCAAATAAGGTTACAATTATGTTCCCAATATTACATAACCTAATAACCCTACAAATATACTCACATTGAATATATAAAAGGTTTATTTCAATTCTTATTTGAAATGTTTTATTTGATCGCACTAATGTTACGTTCATCAGCTATTGTAATTGGTAAAGATCAATTTGTCCGTCATGGCAATTCCCCTAAAAATTCATATACAATGTCATTACACTAAATAACAAGGCTAAAAATGGTTATAAAGTAAAATGAGGGTTCATAAAGATGGTCAAAGCAAAATAGGAGATTAAGGAAACAAATAAAAAAGTGACAAAAAAACAAAAGAATAATTTGTAGTTTAGATCTAGGAAATTAGCTAGGAATTGAAGAAGCATAGTCTGCAAAGAGTAGTGCAGTCTGAGTTCTGAAACATGTGGTTGGAGAACATAGACTTTGAATAATAATATTCTCTGGTCAATCATCTAACCTGCTACGTACAATCTACTTCATAATGTGATGATCTTCAAATAGATACCAATTTAATTCTTACTGCTGTAAAATCTTGGCCTTTGTTGTCGTCTGTCTATTGTAGTAATCTTACATTATTCTCTATTTGTACGGAATCATAATGTTTCATATTCATATGATTGTGTTTTGATATTTGTATTCTGAAATGATGCATGTTTATAGAAAAATTAAACTTGTACATATATATATATATACAAGAAATTAAGAATAAACATTAAATGTAATTACGATAATCTCAAATATGATGATTTATCCACAATTTATATTCAAGATAATGATAATATAAGTCATAAAATATAAAACTCCTCCTTATATGAGTAACTCTAAATGAACCAATATAAGGAAAAACTTGTTTTGATTGTGAATATGATGATTTATCCACGATTTTTCTTGATTATAAAATTGATAACTTTTATAACAAGATATAAGTTATTATTACTTATATCGGTATATAAAGAAAAACTTGTTTTTTTAATTCCTAGATTGTGTAAATAAGGATTTTCAAGACCTGGTTCATAGTTATAGAGGAAAAAAAGCACACGTGGTAACGAGCATCGGTAGTTGATCATTTATCAAAACCCAATGACGGGATCGTCCCATGATCCAACATGCCCAAGCCTAGAATCTGAATGCTTATGCTCAAATGAATGTCAATTCCACCCGGAGGGGTCAAACAGGTCGGCTCAACATCTCCCGACCGTCTACACGGTGCCGAGCTGACCAAGACAAAGGCCCAGGAGATGAAAATTGCAGGCTCGGCGCGACATGACTTGGCGTCATGACGTCAGATGGAAGGGGCTCGCTTGAGAACTGCCACGCAAGCCCCTCGAAATCGTCATCACTTGCACTATAAATAGGGGTTACTATTCATAGAACAGGCTACACAATAAGGAATAACGAAAGTTCTAACTTAATTTCCTACTCTCTAAAGACTTTTTCTCTCTAAATGGTTGGCCCATAGGTAACTCCTCACGAGGAACCAAGGTCAGCCCGAAGGTACGTAAAAGTAATATGACGTAGGCATTGGAGGAGCTTTCCTTAGAACCCCTGAGACTAGGTTTGTCTCCATGGACCACAAGTTCGCAAGAGCAAAGGGCGAGCCAGCCGAGCATGGCACTATGCATAACTCATATCTTGTAATTTAGTCTCGTGTATATTTGTAATCAACGCTAAGTACGTGCATTTATGATAATCGAAATATGAGTATTACTGTTGTGCCAACAACGATAGTGTTTTGAAATGGCTTTTATAATGAAATCTTATATGCAGATATCAACTAGTCTAATTGGTTAATTCATAAGTTGTGGTACTCATGTCTAGGGTTCAAACCCTATCAACATTAATATTACCCTTGTGAGTTGTGACTCCTTTTGTCTAGGGTTCAAACCCTATCAACATTAATATTACCCTTGTGAGTTGTGACTCCCTTTCCCCAAAAAATCCAATCTTATATGAAACTTGTTTCAATAAATACATACTTTAAATTCATCCTATACTACTTATTATTTTTCAACACAATAAACACTTAGGCAAATATTACATACCATGAACATGGTTATTATAAGGTGTATGTATAGAGAGGTCGTCCGATTAATTTGTAAACATTTATTCCCAAATACAATTGATTATCATTAGGTGGATATAGAACAAATCAAATCACATAGGTAAAATGAAGATGACAACCAAAACCATATTACAAAATTCCATGTCTATTTTAATAAACTAGTAAACTAGTTTTAAACCAGTGCAAAAAATATACAGGTCATAATATCGACGCTATTATTAGATTTATGAACATATAAATCACCGTTATTAAATATTTAAATGTGAATGTCGTGACCATACTAAATAAGTTTATAATTGGATATTCGACAAACATATAATTTATTTACGTTTTATATTCATGTGACTTAATACGATTTTCATCATTAACGTACATCTAATTTAGTAATCAATACTATAGTTTTTAATATTAATTATTTAAGTAATAGATGATTTTTGGTAATTTTGTGATCTAAAAATGTGTCTTATTTTACTTTTTCTAAATTTTATATATGGAGATAATAAAAATAATCAGGTCATATAAAAGATAAAGAGATATTGTATAATGTTAATTTTTAACCATATTTAATTGTTTCAGAGAAAATAAAATGAGAGGAATTTAAGCGGTGGGGTACGGGTGAGAAAAGTCTCCTAAATTTAAAGGACCAATCAAAAGAGTTTAAAAAACTCTCCTTTTATATACATGAGATATTAGTGAATATATACTATAATTTGAAATAAGAAAAAATATACTGAAACTTTGTTAAAATTACATGACGAATATAAGCAAGTCGATCAAAACACACCCAATGAGCTACTCAAATTATATCATAATGTATCACTTTAGTTTAAAGATTAACCAACTCAATTTACGTGGTCTGCATACTATCACAGTATCACATCTCTCCAAGCTACGCACTTAAGGTAATGACAGTGAGTTCTCACCAATGAGAAAAAGATTGTCAAGCCTAGCTTAGCTTCATTATAAATAATGCACCAAATTAATTAGCAAATTCACAAAACAAGCCCCAACAATCAATATTACGGAGTCATTATTAGAGAAAAAGCTTACAATAAAATGGCAATCTACAAAATTTGCATGCATTTCACACAATCTCTACCATTCCTATCTCTATTTACGGACTACATCACACATAAATTTAGACCCCAAATCCATACTAAACAGTACGTACGTTCTTCTCCTCCATACTCCAATGTGCCTAGCTAAATTCTTAATCATCACGTCTCATTCAAAACGCCAAATTACACGATAAAAGTTACACCCCAACATATTAGTTTATCTCTTGTAAAATCGTTTATTCAGCCTTATTTACTAACACAAGTAGATGAGGTTGTTGTATAATATAGAACGGTGTTATTTAATTTTAAATTATTAAGATTGTCATATAATATTGTCTATGGACGTTCAAATTAAGAGCAGCAGTACAGGATCGAATCTAATATTTAAATGCCATAAAATCACCGACTATGTTGATTGGCAATAATAACAATGTTAATGTACTAATTAATAATTAGTTGATTTGGAACATGCTTAGCCACAAATTAGAACTTTGTACCAGTGATTTGGTTAGCTAACTATTCATTATTCATAACACAAAAGATATTTAAACAATAACCGTGCAACCGTAGGTATTTTCATTAAAGAATGTATTCCCTCTGTTGGTAACCGTTTTAATTAAAGATAAAACAAATGAACATAACACGAGAGGACAGTTTCCGTTACAGATTAATATTATGATTGAAAACATTGGAAATGAAAAAAATGATTGGAGTGTAATAATAATGTGATTGATATCATGATGATATGCAACAATGAACATAGATTATACATTAATCTAGTACTATGATTACAAGTATTATGCTCTCCCATAATCTCAAATTCCTTGATCATTTGTATTTCTAGAATATATAAACTAATCCTAATTAACTAAACTAATAATGTACCATACATGAACAATAATAATCCATTAAAATAATAAATAAACAATTAAGGGGACTAAGTATATATAATAATTAAAGTAATTAATCAAGAAAATTGCCCAACGTACCTTGAGCACCAGTAGATGAAGAACCAGCATTAACATTAGAATTATTACCAACATTATGATTATGATGACGATCATAATTAGTAGTCCCCTCCATTTGCTGATTACTACTATCATTATTATTTCCATCATTACCCCCATTATTAATTTCATCATTAGACGGTCCGCGTTGCCAACCACCCTCTTCTCCACCACCACCAGTAGCAGTACGAGTACTACCCATGTGGGACGGTAGCGAGAATGCGTTTATGTTCACGTTCTCGCTGCCGGCACCGGGTAGGTTGGGATTAGTATCAGTGGAGGACAAGAACATTTGGTGATGATTACCAAGAATCCCACTTAATTCTTGAAAGTGGGCCGCCACTGGTCCACTTCCTGACAACAATCCTCCTGGTGAATTGTATCTCAATGTCTCGTTATTATTACTATTATTACTATGACTGCCAGACGGTAATAGTAATGATGACGGAGATGACGAAATTGCCCCTGTCTGAAGAAGTGGCTGAAATGGCAGATTACTAGTATTAATTAACGGTTTATGAGCGGATGGGCGAAATGGGAAATTAGGATTACTATTACTATTACTATACCCAGCAAGTAATCTCTCCAAATGGCTGCCGCCGCTGCTTGAACCACCAGCGGCGGCAGATAAACCCGCTGGACGTAACAACGGTCCAGCGGGTGCTGACCCAGTGAAAAGGTCAGTAAGCCGACGGGATAAGAAAGGTGAGGCCGCTGCGGAAAATGGAGAGGAAGGAATACCAGTGAACTCTTGGACCATTGCACGGAAGTTGGTTGTGTCGGTGGTCAGAACAGTAGTCGGGGCACGTCTTGATGCTCGGGTTCTTTTTCTTGGGTTTTTCTGACCTGGCCCGGATGATCCGGTTCCTTTTCCGGTTACGGTATTAGGTTGCAAAGGATGATTTGTTGTTGTTGTCGTCGTCGTTGTAGTAGTTTGTTGTTGTTGTTGTTGCTGCTGATGCTGCTGCTGTTGTTGTTGTTGCGGTTGTTGCCAAAACATGATGTTTTGAAAATTAGATTGATCACCAAAAGTATCAAGAAAATTGTTATTATTATGGTTTAATTGTGATGAAGGTGGTGGTGGGTTGTTGGAAAACATGAAATGTTGTTGCATAGATGAATTATATTGTTGTAATTGTTGTTGTGGTGGTGGTGTAGTAGTTGAAGGGTTGAAAAAATAATTACCACTATTCCCTACGCTAGATTCATACTCTTGATCGTCACCGCCGCCACCACCACAACTACCAATACCAGCTCCGGCTCTGCCTACGTCTCCGACTCCGCCACCGCCTCCGCTAGAAGACTGCATGCTACTACTATTGCCAGATTCCATATTTGGCTAACTACAAAAGTAGTACAACTAACAAAATGGAAAAGGAAAAAAGAGATCTAAAGAGATCTGAAAAGGTTGGATATGCAATGAAGAAGGTAAATCTTTTGCTTGTCTTTGTTTATATCTTCTACAAAAATAAGAGTACAATAACTTTATCTAAGTGAAAAAAGTTTATGAAAAGGCTAGAATATAATGTAAAGAAATGTTATAATAATAGTAATAATAATACTATTGATGATATGAAGAAAAAAAGGTGGATTTTTTTAGGTAAAAAGGAAGATTGGATGGATGAGGGAGATGGTATTTTGAGCTCTATGTAGCTGAGCTACCATAACTAGGGTTTTTGTTTTTGGAGGGGAACAATGAAGGAAGGAGAAGAAGTGAAGGAACCAAAAAGGAGAAATTTTTGTGAGAAAAGAGTAAAGGTATATTTAATATGGCTGCCTTTACTAGTGAAATAAAGGTGTGTGTGTGTGTTTTTTTTTGTGTGTTTGAGATGTCATTAGTGAATGCAGTTTAATTTGGTACAATTAGCTAGGTAGATTACGTTTTTTCTTTTTTAGGTGGGGTAATTAATATCCATTTTAAGATTCTTGATTAGTGATAGAATGTCATCGGCATATTCGTTTTAAATAAAAACAGGTCAAATGGGTAATATTTAACAAGATAAGTTGTTTATAAATTGCCAAATAAAGTGTTCATCATCATATTATCGTCGTGTAAACTATTTGGATATGTTTATAAACATAGGAAATATGTCTGTCTTAAGCAAAATCCTACTAGTTATGGTAAGGAAGTATTTTCTAATCAAATTTGTATTCTTTACTATTATTTCCATCTCGTTTATGTTATTTCTAAGTATTGTGATTAAATATGAACAAATGTTTTTCGTATAATACAATGATTACATCTAACTATAAATATGAAAATAATTACTTTTATTAAGAAAAACACATGACATTTTTGTACGTTCAATTATTGGTCTAAGTGGACTATCATAGTCAAATAAATAGAAAAATTATAGCAATAGAAAAATAACAAATTACTCTCGTTTTCTCAATCATTTATTCACTTTTAATTAGAATACCTATTACAATATATATATATATAAAACATAAAAAATTGGCTAAAACCAAAACAATACACCGTATTTGAGTTGAAATTTACTTAAACGCAAACTCATTTTCCCAGGATTAGTATAAGAAAATTTATAAAAAAAAAAAAAAAAAAGTGGATTATAGATAAGGTGGAGTAGAAGAGCTATTGGTGGAGACGGGTCAAACACTAAGAAGAGAGAAGGGGGATGGGGTAGGTCGGCGAACTAGCTTGTGGAGTGTGAAAGCAAGAAATATATGAAAGGGATGTACTATTTGTCTATTAACAATTTAACATTAAGAATTATCCAAAAAAGTGTAACATTAGTGTGAAAAAGATACTACTAGCACTTTTGAATAATATGAAGGGGTAAATTTGTCAATTTATATATTATAAAATGTGATATAAAGGAAATAATTTGGAGAATGGTATTCAACAAATATGGCATAAGTTTATATAATGTATTTGGGTAAACTATCCTCACCTAAAAGTGATAGAGGTGAGGAAAAGTCGACCATAAAATTATAGAAATCATAATTAAGATGTTGAACAATAAGACTCGTAGTTACCCTTCGATGATGTATACATGTGTTGTGAAAGAATCAATTAAGATAAGATAGTGAATAGTTTAGACCATGTAGCTTGAGACATTGGAACATTAACAATTATCCCTTTTATTTTCATGAAGATTGTAGAGCTAAAATCATTATTTATTAATAAGGGCTCTTTTTTATGTAAATCGGGATGTCCAGCTGGTGTCGATCCACTATAATGAACAATTACTTGTTAGAAATTTGTTCCATTCTCATGGGGCAAGAATCGGACCTCTGACCTTGTAATTGAGAGATAAAGTGTATAATTACTTTTTAAGTATATAAACAAATAACTCATTATTTAATACTCGTAATATCAATTTTTTTTTGTATGTTTTGCAAACTAACATTTGGTAATAACCTAAAGGAATAACTTTATAGTTTATACATTATTGTAAACAAATTAAATAAGATTAGACCCTCAAGAGTCAAGACAAATAAGTTAGAGAAAAGTCATTACGAGCTAAATTCAACCGTATTCACTTTATTCCACAAACTTTTCGTGGTGTTTGAATATCTATTTATTATTTTCAAGTTTACATCGAGTAAATATAGAGCATATTTATTAACATGTAAATCACTTATATAGAGTAACAGGTTCATCACCCATTTTACAAGAGATAAACTCTAACTTAATAAAGACTACATTATCTCGGGTCATACTAGCTAGTTTCTTAGGGTTTGAATCCTAAAATTTATAGTTTGTGCACATTTAACCAATTAATTTGTGATCTAGATTGAAAACTTAAATATCATTGTAAAAAAATATCAAAAGATTTATGCTAACCTATTTGGTATCATGTAATATAGACATATAGTATGGCAACAACTTATTAACAAATAACAAGCAAGCCAACACATACAACATTCTCATTCCAACAACAAAACTGGGACTGTAATAATTTGATTGTTAAAGCCATAATAAATGAACAGTCAAACGGTTTTACTCACCTTCTTTGCTTTAATATGGAGGTACATACTGGTCTTGATTTTGACTTGTACCCTGTAATTATTATGTATTTATGTTTATGTTGATATGTGTAGACCTAATAATCTGTTGTTCCGAGGCAAAGTCATTTGTGATTTAAGACTAATGATGTATTTCCTAGTCATTTAGGATAAAGATTGAACTTCGTCTGTTCGTGTAGTTTGTTACATTTTTTTAGTGTTTGTGAAGAGTATTTTAGTGAAATGTAAAGAATTTGTTGAAATAAAGAAAATATCGAGTTAGGTCACTTGAGGTCAATTCAAATTATCTATATCTATATCAGGTAATTTTTTTCACGGTTTTCACACTTTTGTTATATGTATATCATCAATCATATAGTATAACAACTAGTTCAATTTACATTTGACTTTAACTTTAGTATGCGTTGTTCTAGTGTATGGACTAAGGAGTGAATTTGATTCAGAATAATTTAGATTTGTGGATCATTATTCACTATACGGTAGTCCTTTAGATTATGGTATGAGATACTCGTTTCACTTATCATTATGTATGTGACAAATTTTTCTTATTAAAGTAAAAGTTAAATGATCCTGGCCAAAAATGAAAAAAATAATATTATACTCTATATTAAAATGTTGTGATATGAGTTGCAATTTGCAAATAAGCAACTACAAGGTACTTAAATAAGCTTCTTAAAATCACTGAGTTTTGTGACAGACAATCATTTTATATATAAGTGAGAGAGACTAGTTAAATACCTAATCATTATTAATTTTGTAAAAAATGATTAATAGGATGTAAGACTTCTAAGGCTCTAATATACTCCGTATGTTTTTAGATCTTTAAAATGGTTATGGTCGCATTATTTTGATTTCAAATTATTAATTGGGAATAATAACTGGGGACATGAGAATAATAACTCTTGATTTTTGGGGTTGATTTGTTTTTAATTTGCTTAAATACAAATTCTTAAGAAGTGCACAAATGACTCTTTGTTAAGTAGGTATAATAGTGAGCCAGAAACTACACGAGGGGATTCATGGTGACCTAGCTCACGTCAACGTCATAAAATTAAAAGAGAAAGAAAAAAGAAAAAGACGATAATATTGTATGTATGTACAAATGTGGTTGCTTAGAAAGTACGAGTAGTCTCCATATCACATGCCCGGATTTAATGGGAATAATGAAATATTAATGGATTTGGTGGCTACCTTGCTTACTTGGTTTGATACCTTTTAGCTTTTTTCGCACCATTTCTTGTTTTCTGACCCAAAAGATTTATATCCCTCCCCTCTCAAGTCTAACCTCATTGATAAAACAAATTTATGTTTATGGTAGGCCAATATTCATTTTAAAATTAAAGTAGTCAAATAAGTTAGATTAGAAATTAGAATGATGTTGAATAGGGTTAGTTAAGCATGCGGGCCAGGCTGGGACGGGCTTGGCTTAGGATACCCAGAACCAGCCTGCAATAGGGGCGGGTGTGGTTGGGGCAGGGTGAGCAAAAGGTGACCCAAGGGGCGAGTACGGGCTGGGGGCGGGTCAGGCTTGACTGAGGGCTCGAAATCGGCCCGTGATAGAGATCGGGCCAAAGGGATTAGGCTTGAAGTGGCATGGTCTTATGGTGGGAGTACAAACTTTATAGGGGCTGTCAACACGGTGGTTAAAGGTGGCCTTATGTGTAGTCGATTGGTGTATAAAGTAAGGCTGGTCAAAGAGGGTTGCTGTAAATCTGGGTTTATAGCGGTTGGTTATTAGTGGGTTTTCCGTGGGTCTTTAATGAGGTTATAATGTTTTGTTTAGTCTGAAATTTGGTATGTAGAGACGAGTGTAAGGTAGGTCGTACCTGTGTTTAATGTTTATGGTGGTTGTAGTCTGCAAGTGATGGTTCGAGGGGAGTAAATTGACCCACGAAAAAAATCCTACTTTAACTTGGATTCTCCTAAATATTTGTGATATCATCATATCCACGTTGTTGTTTAAAAAAAATAAAAAATCCACGGTTCTGTATATTTCAAATGGAAAAGCTATGACATTTTAATACTCCTATCAAATAGTTTAACTTAATTTATAAAATTAATTTTAAATGTGAAAAGAATTTTTTTTTTTTTTTTTTTGAGGAAAAATGTGAAAAGAGTTGATATAGTATTATGGAAAGATTTTAATCTTTTGAACATTACTAAATTTTTCTAGATTGATTAAGTGTGTAAGTAGACCTGGTAAAATTGACCCGGTCAGAATGACCCGACCCGACACTCGAACTCTAGACACGCTTGACATGAAA
>JAOWBH010147384.1:0-12562 GCA_028566215.1 Silene coronaria | reverse complement strand
GAGAGAGAGAGAGAGAGAGAGAGAGAGAGAGAGAGAGAGAGAGAGAGAGTCTGCTTCAAAAACCCAAGGTTTCACTCTAAAACCAATAGGCAATAGAGGGAGTAGCCTCTTAGCTTATAAAGTGGTAAGCTCTCCCCTCTTTTATCCATGTGGGACACTCACATGGGTTCATGACATAATGTTAAAGCTAATGGAAGATGATGGCTGCAATGGAACAAGTTATCTTGCAAACAACTTTGTAACTTCAAGGTTTCATTAGATTACTAGATAAGATAAGGGTTATTTTGAGCAACGTATCATGGTTATCTTCAGCGGGTGGATCCAATCAGAGAAATTAAGTGGGGTCAAGATTTGATCTACCAAAACAACTCTTTAACCATCAATGTCAAATGAGGACAGTATAAATGGGATTGAAGTAATTAATATCCTATAATTAGGTTTTGTCTGCCAATGTGAGATCAGTTAACTTATGTCAACACAGAACCTTATTCCTGTTTAAAGCAATAATAATAAAACAATAATTGGCGGATTTAGTAGGTCAATATGTAAGTAACCTTACCTAAACTAACAAAAGTTAGTGGAAATAATCAATCACTCACATACTCTATACAAGCAGGAAACACTCTCAATACGCACACACGAAAGTTCAAAGCAAATAAGAGACATGTGGATACATGATGCAATAAATACAATATGTAAGAGAAAAAGAAGTATTTTTATTCCAAATTCAGTAATTCCCCAAAAAATTACTAGTAAATATGACATTATCAGTTTTCTTATTTAAGGAAGGGGACATCAGTATGCTATCATCATCACATCATTTCAAAGTTATCTTAGCCTAGTGGTTAGGATGAAGGTACTATGGACGATAGGCCGTGGGTTTAAATACCACTCCCCTTTATCGTACTGTCTATGTGGCTCCTCTGACAATAAAAAAAAAAACATGTCACATCATATAAGCTATGACATCCCAGCAAAAAATATCACTATCGTAAAAGAGCCAACTCCAGTTCAAGGTGATGAAGTGTATACGTATCCCTAGGCGATTACTGGAGAAAATCCATGAGTGGAATAGTTGGTTAACATACCGAAATCTAGTAGTGTCCAGGAGTTGGGCTTTGAGTTGCCATTTGGAACTTTGCCAAACTTTTCTTCAGCAAGATCTGCCATCTTCGTCCTGCAATAAGGGGGAAATACCAATAATGGAGGCTAGAACATTTTGAATCATAGTGATCTGGTATATCATGGAATACGGTGTGGATGAAGCAGCCTAAAGGATATTGAATACCTTATTGCATCAAGTTGCGGACGAGAAAATGCAGTTGCAATGATGAAAAATCTGGTCCAGTACACTAGAGGCTTCACAAACAGAACTTTTATATCCTCAGCCTTGACATCATTTGCAACCTTGGCCATCGCCACAGCAACTGCACTGGTTCACGAGCAGTTAGTGCATACAAGTGCACTGGACTCGACACTGATAAAGTAACCAACTACATTGTTAAGAAAAAATAACTAGCAGATAGCATCAATAAAATCAGAAAAGGGTAAAAAATGTTATGATGGTCTAACTATTTGTGGATGTGTGAAGGGCACAAGAGATTCTTTTATCAGCAATAGAGGAAACTCAAGGAGTCAAGGTACGCTTTAAAATACATGGTTCGCTGACATTTACCCTCATAAAAGGAGAAGCTATTACAAACTTCAAATGTGAGAGCGATTAAGCATTGAACATCTGCCTTTCTATTTTCTTACGTTATGAGAGTTAATGATTCTATATTCCTTTTCTTTGCAGGGGCGGGTGGTTTCATTTGTGATTTTAAAAAAACATCAACAATGTCATGCCAAGATGTTGTAACAAAATGTGAGAAGTATGAATGTAGCTTTGAGAATAGATGGCTACCTCAGCTATGATGAAACAGGCTTTTTAAAGGGAAAAGAAGATCAGGTTCAGCTTGTTAAAATCAACTTCAGCCATGTTGTAACAAAGCTTAGCTATTATGTACATGGCAGAAACTTAAAACTTAGCTGAACTATGTTCCTTATGTTGGTCTTATTCATGAATCATGAGAGCTGGACCATTTGCTCCTTCGAGAACATGGTCCGCTTGAGAAAAAATCAATTACAGGCGTAGTTATTATTCAGGAACTCATCAAAGTCATGAACATTTACCTTAGAATCACTATATGACAAACTGGTGAACAACAAGGAGGTTCATTAATACAACAACAAAAAAGGACATAAAAGAAAAAGAACGAAGGGAAAAGAGAGAGTCTTCCAGCAGAAGTACAAGATTAGAGAGGGAAATAAAGGATAAAATATCATGCCAAGTGTTAACAATAGTTTTAAAAGGAGCAAGGCACACTCAGGTGATGAGGACCCATTGTGACGAGGCGCACGGCGCACCTCATAGAAACGAGGCGCATGTGTAACATGTAAACCAGTAAAGAGCAAGGATAATGGGGCAAAGAGAAGGGCACAACAGAACTTATATGGAAAAATATGTGGAAATTGCAAAGTAGTGTGGCTTGCTAGATGCAGCTTGTCTTGAAGGTGCACCAGGGTGGTTTGGCTAGTGCCTCGCCTAGCTTTGGGCATAAGCACTCTCCAGCCATGCTACTAGATACATCCCAACTAGGAGACATCTTTAAGATACAGACCAATATCACGTGACAACAATGAATGTAGGCAATGGGGGTAGAAACTAAAATGCATTGAAGAGATCGCTTGCCTTATACCCCCAAACTTGAATACTCAAGAACCTATCTCTCTTGCTCTCCTCTATCATTAAAATCAAGGAATATATGAAACGTTCTCGGTTGCTCACTAGAAAGAGACTCAATCAACAAAACAAATAGATATAGTAAAGGATAGTACTACTACTTACATGATAAGCTCTCGGCATCATCATCAACTTCAGCAGTCGTTGGCTTTTGATCCGTTCTGGTAAATACCACTTTTCCATACTTTTCGAACATGTCATCAAACATATCATCAGTGTCTTCACTAACATCCTGCAGAGCACAACCCGGTTTGTCATTCTGTCAGTAATGCACACAACCGAACTCTAGCAGTTTCTTAAGCGAAAATTTAAGAGATAAAGAGAGTATCATAGTCTAGGCTTTATCATCCATCACCACCTATAGCAACTAATGTCAATATTCAGCTGTATCACACCCATTAACACAAGCAATACGTAAAAGACCCGGCTACACCAGTACCAGTGTCGCGGTGAAGAGAAGGTATGGCCACCTCGCCAAGCGATGAAAATATAAATTTCTTTTGGTTTAAGTTACCTCTATTGCATTGCTAATTCGGCCTCCTAACAAACAATTGAAATATACAGATATTGCAGTAACAGGTGCGGGAAATGAGCATATTCGATACTCCGATACCGTGTCATATAATGAAAAAAAGAAAAAGAGGAAAGGAGTAATCTTACGGAGCCAAGTGCAGTGCCAGAAAACATGGAGGAATGGTCCGTAGAAGAAGGAGAAAAAGGAAGCTTCAACTCGTGAGATTTTTTAGAATAAAGAAATCCTCGGAAACCCAGCTGCTGAAAACCATAACGCATATGATTTGCTGCAACTAATCGTGGGTTAATTGTAGAAATTGAAACAAGGTTGAGCGCCATTTTATCAACAAGGTTAAGCTTCCTTGGTGTTCCTTTCCTTCCGGGACTCAAGTCAGATGTCCCCTTTTATCTACTTCCTTTTTCCTTTTTTTTTTCTTTTTGTTGTAAAATATCTATTGGATGACCATTATACCCCTCATGATTATATCTTGGAATCGGCTCGGATTATAGAGCTTGGGTTAAATTATTGATAAAGTTAGGCCCTGTTTTTTTGGATTGAAATTGTTTGAACTGAACTAAACTGAACTGAACTTATTGGGTCTGAACTGAACTGAACTTAATGGACCTGAATTGAATTGAACTGAACTGATCTGAACTTAACTTAATGGGTCTGAACTAAACTGAACTAAGCTGAACTGATCTGAACTGAACTGAACTGAAATAATAATGAAAAGATTATAATAGTAATAATAACAATAATAACATATAATAATAATAATAATAATAATAATAATAATAATAATAATAATAATAATAATAATAATAATAATACCAATAATATTAATAATGTTAAATATTATAATAATAATATTCATTAATAATAAAAGTATATTAATATAATAATAATAATAATCTAGTAAGATATATAAAAAATAAAATAGTAGTATAACAATAAATACAAAGAAAAATCTCACGGTACCCAATTTTGTCATTTTGCACGAAATACCCAAATTTTTTTATCCGGAAAACTTTAAGAGGTCATTACTCGTATTTATGAGTTCAGAAAATGACAATTTTTTCTCTCATATTGATCATCTTCCGAGAACTACGATTTGAAAAAAAATATTTGTCATTATTTGGATCTCGTGACTAAGAGTTATTGTATGTCAAGTTTTTTTTTATCGAACAAACTTTGAGTGAGCATATCTCTTGCTAACGAGTACCAAACTAATCAATTTTTTTTTCACAAATCGTAGTACTCGAAAAGATGATCGATTTAAAAAGAAATCGCCACTTTCTAAGTTCGTAAACACGAGTTCTTGCCTCTTAAAGCTTTCCGAATAAAAAAATTGAGTATATCGTGCATTTTTTCGTAAATAAGTATAATAAATATAAAAAAAATATATTAGTATAGTGATAAAATAGTAAATAAAATAAAATAATTTAATAGTAATAATGATAAAATTAGGAATATAAAATAAGAATAATAATGTTGAAATGAACTAAACTGAATTGAACAGAACTAAACTAAACTGAACTGAACTTATTAAAACTGAAATTAAGTCCAAAAGAACAGGGCCTTAAAGATACAATCAAAAATTTGTCATGGTTTTCTCCACAAATGCATCACACTATATTTTCCTAAAACATTTTAATTTAATTCTTGTAAATTATGAGAATAATTAGTTAATCGATAGCCAAAATTAAACGACACAATAACACAGATTAAATGATCTGCATGAACTTAACTTATTTAAAGCAACAGCAACAACAACAATGAGAGGAAGAACTAGCTCAAGTGGAAAGAGCTCTCAGTTGGTGGTTCGATTCTCATCCGTGACATAGTGCGTTCTATTGAACCAGAACAACAACAACAACATCAACACCATTACTCAATGCCTCAATGACTCCCGCAAATTGCAAGGTGAGGGGTTAGATGGCGACCATGGCGTAACATTTATTAACAACATAAAGAGGCTATTTTAAAGTTCCGAATGACCAAAAATGAAAATTAAGTCAAGAGCTGCATCGACCGACTGCTACTTCTCTCTAAGACAACACTTGGTAAAAACAATGAAATGAAATTCGAGTAGCAGCTCTTTCATGCATGAAAAAGCTAGGATGATAAGTCTTAAGGTTGGTGTTATTGATGATGATGCAATAACAGAGATTCTAAGGGAGAAATACAAGACAAACAGATGATTGTTTTCTACTTTTTCTTACCCTCTAAAGATATGACTCCATTTGATTATTAATTAATTAATAAATTAATAAGTATAATTAGTTAATTGTTATTTGTGGGAGTGAGTGCTTTTGAAATTTTGTTAGCTTCTATTTTGTAATTTTACATGTAGGGATAGGTTCTTGACATTCTTTGCTTTTCAAAGTTGTTCTTCTTAACTAAACGAATATATATAATAATAAATTGTACTCCAATATATTAAGGACATGATTAGTCCAACTAGAGGTCTAAATTAATCACTATTATATTAAGCAAGTTATAATAAACCAAGGTCAATGAATGGTGCAACTCTCTCATGCAAAGTTTTGAAATTTGAGAGCCTTTCCTTTTGTTATTTTCTGCAAATACTTAAAATATTGAATTGCATGGTAGATATTAATTTCAGTAAAGCATAGTGACAGACATCTTAAAAATTAATCATTTTTATTGTTATTTTATGTAATTCATACTCATCTGTTTTGTTGAATTAACCTCATTAACCCACTTTCTGTGAGGAGACATGTGAGTCTATGAGGCTAAGTCAATAAATTAAACAGTATAATTTATGTATATTTGAAATGTATAATTTCGCAGTTGCTATTTCATACCCAAATTTTACCATATCATACACAAATTGTCATTTCCGTTATCATTTATATCACTAGTTCGAAGCCCTTCATCTTAAAAAAAAAACTTTCTTTTTTCAAAACCTACTCAAATTCCTTGACAAATTTACAATTATGAATTTCAATTGGCATTTGACACAAGTAATTTTTCCTTTTACTTAATAATTTCAGTAGTATTTTTGATTGAACTAATGGGTTTTTTATTTTCTAATTAATTAGTCTATTTATATACAATTAGGGTTTAGGATGGTCGAGGGTAGGGCAAGGTGATGGGATATATTTGTTTTAAAATGTTAATGGTAGAGGATGTAGAAGATGAGAGCAGAAAAAATGGAGTTGACATACATGTTTATAATTTTATATGAGGACGCAAGGTATGAAAAAAAATTGTACAAATTTGTTGCTCCATTTTTTCCGCTCTTATGCTTTTAAGGGTCGTCATGCTCCCATTTGACTTTTACGAGAGCTTTTAAATCAATATAGTTACAAAATAAGAGAAATGGAGTATGTAGAATTAATTTCGAGCCTCCGACTATCATTAAACTAGTCTACTTCACACATCAAATACTAATCCACGAGTGTGAAATTTTCTTCGATATAATCAAAACTATTGTACCCTTTATCTCTATATAGTCGGGTCGTCATTAATTAGTCTTAGATATCATGGATGGTGATTCTCGTGCCCATTCTACCCTAATCCACCAACTCATTGCTGACACCTAACAAAGTTCTCTTGCTATTTGAAGTATGGCTCACAAAGCCATACTTCTGAAATGTAAAAACATGTACTCTATTTCTGTATATTTAAATTATTAATTATAAGCTCACGCGAAAGTTTCACCTGTGAATTGGTTTTCAATTTTTCATCATTAGTAGACTTTTATATATAAATAAAAACACTAATCATGCTAGAATTAATGAAATATTCACATACTGTGAGTGGTCATCATTTTTCGGAAAAATTGACAAGAATAATCCCAATGCGAGTTCCATTTTTCAAAAATCTATTATTTGAGAAGAAGTGGGTTTGATATCTTGGTCCCTAAGGTTGATTGGAGCTGTTGTGAATGTGGTTTATTCTGTCTGAAAATCATCTAATTATTTCATGCAATAATACAAATAGCAAGACTATTGAAGCCAGCAAAATATAATGTCAAAAAAGTTGAGAAACATTCATGTCAAGTTTTGCTTAAGGTCAAATTAATAAATAGGATAAAGACTCCTCTTGCTGGCTACATATAAACAACTCAAAAGCTAAAAAAAAAGCATGCAATTTTTTAAGGCAACAAAGAAAATTATAAGACCAAACAAAATAAAAATAGATCAAATTAACATCTTAATTAATTCAATAATATTTTTTTAGTAGGGTAGTTTTGTACGTCACCTTATCTTTATTGTATTCTTGCTAACTAATCCAAAACTTTCAAAGATTAGACACAAGAAAGTAAGATAATATTATACTATAAACCCTAGGGTTTGAATAAAAAAATATAATTAGGGTTTGAATTATGAAGAGATAGGGAGAAGGTGAGATATGTTAAAAAGATTTTTTTTTCTCTAATTTATAACCTATAAAACAAGGTCTTCCTCTTCCATTTTTTCTTCATTCCTCAACAACTTCAAGTTAACATCAACAAAAACAACCTAATAAAAGAAAGAAATAAATTGATTAAGGAAGTGAAGTCAAAGGGCAACATCAATTCAACCTAATTTAATTTGAGAAAAAAAAAAAGATGGGAAGAGCTCCATGTTGTGATAAAGCTAATGTGAAGAAAGGACCTTGGTCTCCTGAAGAAGATGCCAAGCTCAAGGCTTACATTGACAAATATGGTACCGGTAACAATTGGATTGCACTTCCTCAAAAAATAGGTATGTTTATTAAGTCATATCCAGTTTTGTTGCGATATACTCAATCTGTCTCATCCATTTATTTTTCTCACTCTTTTCATTACTCGTGATTTTGAACAAATATTAAAAATTGACTGAGAGCCTGAGACAGATAAACTATTTGATCTAATAGTTTTAGTGTCTGATTAAAATACGCTTAAAATGTAAAGTTGTTTTGGAAAATATTAAAATTTTGTGTAATATGTTATTTTTCGAAATTAAAACCATAATTTCTTTTTTTTTTTTAGTAATTTTGGCGTGTGTGAAATGTTTAGGACTTAAAAGATGTGGAAAGAGTTGTAGGCTAAGGTGGCTCAACTATTTAAGACCAAATATTAAGCATGGTGGTTTCACAGATGAGGAAGACAACATTATTCTCAATCTCTACATTAGTATTGGGAGCAGGTAACATTTTTTTTCTATACTAATTCTAGTTCATTTGCTATTACTTGTCTCATCTACTTGGACTTAGAATCTTTTTTTTTAAAAAAAAAAAATCATCATTTGTATTATGACTTGATTCAAAATAATGATTAAAGCATATTCTGATATTATGATGGACTTTTTAGATGGTCGATAATAGCGGCCCAACTACCAGGAAGAACAGATAACGACATTAAGAATTACTGGAACACACGACTTAAGAAGAAGCTTTTAGGACGTCGAAAGCAACAAGGTGATATCAATGACTCCAAGGAAGAAGTGGCTCCTCTGAGTAGCTCGGCTTTAGAGCGCCTTCAACTCCATTTGCAGCTACAAAACAGCCAACAATCGCAACAAAACTCGTTTTCTTTCTTCAATAACCCTTCAATTTGGCCTAAGTTACATCCTCTTATTCAAGAAAAACTCATCCAAAACAACCTCCAATCTCTCAATCATGTACAACATTTATCATCATACGACACGAATCCTGTCGATTTCTACCATCAAAATCCCACTCTCTTACACTCATCAAATGGAAATATTAACAACCCTAATGACAATTACATTGGACAAATTGAGGAGTTGGAGAATTCGAGCCTAGGTGGATCACCATCTTCTGATAGCTCAAATGGAGCTATGCTTCATAACAATAACAATAACAATAATTTTGCGAGTATTGTGGATTCGACATGTGTTACAGTGAAGCCCGATGAAGGGTGTCTGGAAATCCAAAGGGTATCGAGCTTTCAGACAGACTTAAACAAGCTTCTAGGCAATGATAAAGATGTGAATGAATTCGAGGGTATGACCGGTTGGTGGTCAAGTAATGTCAACTCAACTAATTGTTGGGATGGTTCAAATGTTCTTGATCAATCTGAAAGTAGTACACAAGTTTATCAAGATTATTCTTAATTAGTGTTATTGAGTTTATTAAGATTATTAAGGTGCTATTAGGGTACGTACGTGTACGTCGGTTCAAATATTGTAAGAGATCATGAAATAACGTGTTGTTATATAGTTATAGAGAGTATAGCTAGGTTTTTATATATCGTGAAATGTGAATTATGTTGATAGGTGCAAGGTATATTGTGATCGTACGTCATAAGCATAGCTAAAATTTGTATGTAATAATGTTGTAATTCTCTCTCGTATAGTATTTTGGACACAGTTGTTCACCGTTTTGAGTTTCTATTGCATATACTTCCTTTGTTCCAGACTTTCAGTAAATAGTTTACATTTTCTTGACCGAGACGGAGTGAGTACTCCGTTAAACAAACGAAAATTGGACACTTCATCTGAAAGAAATTTTGTTACCGTAAAGAAGTGCTAGCTACTCAGCAACTCATACACCATATATGAGACACTTAGACATTGGAATTTTTTGGTTAATTAGGATTATTTAGCAAAGTAATTAGATAATTGGGGTTGGTTTTAAAGTATTTGGGATGGGTTCACGTCATCGTATTTATTTTTTTCCAGTTTCTTTATAAAGCCGCCAACTTTCCTGACGACTTTACTACTTACCCAAAAACTATAGCTTCTGTCTATTATACAATTAAAAAAAAAAATGAAAGCCGCCAAGTTTGTTGGCGGTTTATGCTGTTGCATTAAGTCATAGTCCAGTTATTATATAAGAGGCTGACACTTGGAAAAGGCCATAATCAAAGGTCATGATTTCTCCAAAAGAAAAGCTACTCCCTTAATTTCTTCTTATTATTATTCACGACATTTTCAGTACCTCCATTAGAATTTTACACTAGCTAGTCTTCTCCATTAATGGTGACCAATGGGTTAAAGTCGTTCAACTACTCTATAAATAATGAAAATATAGAGATAATCTTATCTTCTTCCTGTCACCAACATTCAAGAATTTCAAGTTTTTATCAATGGTGACCAAGGAACAAAGTAGTGTCACGCACCATTACAAATAATATCTACCCTCCTGAGATCCACGGTAAAACACCGGACCGTCATCCCTCGTCGAACCGTCACCACTCCGTGGAAATTTTGCCTTGGATTCACTAGGATAGCTTTGAAACTTGAATTTGTTTTGTAAACCATTTTTTTGTCAAAAATTAATTGTTGTATTTTTATTTCATTATTCTTTTTGATGGAGTTGTGTAGTTGATTGGTAAAATAGTTAAATTGGTGGTAGAAGATGAAGTTATTGTCATTTGATTTTTCAAAGCAAATTTGTGTTGATTTTTTGGTTTGAGTTATATTAGCAGACCAATGCTTTTATTCTGACCCTTCTTTCTTTAGAAAGACACATCACACATGGCAGTCATCCAACATAGTACTGCACTGGAGAAGATCTATATGAAGGGAGTAAGTCGCTAGAAAGCCAAGCGGCTTTACTTATATCTGTACAAACACATTAAGGATTAAGGAATACGAAGCCGCTAGGAACTTTAGCGGTTTATATAAAAACTGGGGAAAAAAATTAAAAAGTGATGACGTGGATTCATTGGGCCAAAATACTTTGAAACGGACCATAATTTCCTAATTAATTTGCTAAATAATCCTAATTAATCAAAAAATTCTAGACATTGCATAGTTGTTTTGGTATTTTTTTTCTACCGATGAGTTACGTGAATTAGCTGATTGCATCTTGTATATACTATTCGTTTAAATTGATCTGGTGCCCTTCGAGGATGGTCCAATTTAAAGTCGCATCTACTTAGGTTTCGTTGATACCAAATAGATACAAGCATTTAGAGTAGATCTCATTACCCTTTTCTTGAACCCGGTGGCTCTGCAATTCGAGATTCAATTCAGGTTACTCCCTTTGTTCAAATTCACAGTTGAAAAAGAGATGGTTTACATTCTTTTCATCAGCTTCGCAAATACAGCATATGTTACTGTCACTGACCCCTATCTTAGGCATTTTGCTTCTAGTATTGATAGCATCCTGAAATACCATCCATACTATTATTCTATGCTTTGGAATAGTCCAGCCAGACCAAACTTGATGATACCAATCAACCTTAGGTTGTCATCACCGTGTATTGTTAAGCCATTTCAGCTCACATTTAGTGGCCGACTGGCCGTCATTGCTCAATACTCGGTTTCCACGAAGGATCTCAAAACGATTGATAACTTTCTCGTTTTCCATGTTATTACTGGAGAAAAACCAAGTAACACTACCCAACATCGTGTTTAGGAACGTCTTGTCAAGGGGCAACAACTCGCCCAATCGTCCGAATCACACTATCCTTCAAGTTCAAGCTTACTATTGGACCGTTGGTAAAATTCCTTTGGCGTGGATTCCTTTTTATGTACCAGACCACTTTCAAATAAGCCGTCTCTTAATGTGGGTTACGTGGGTCATTTTGCATAAATTAATCATTACTCGCAATAATTAGGTCATCCACACAAACCAACACATTAATGCTACTAACTCCTTTAATTTGTACAATGTAAAGCGGGAATATTCAGCAATATTGGATTGAACACCCATATCGTCTCAAAGCTGCTGCTAATGTAGAAAACCAACATCTCGGAGCTTGTTTCAACCCGTAAAATGACTTCTTCAACTTACAGATCAGACCATGTGTAGAGTTATTGAAACCCGGAGGCCGGTACCTTCTTATTTATACTTCTTCGTTCAAGTCCCCGTGAAGAAATACGTTATAAATATCCATTTGATGTATAGGCATGCATGCCACTTCTTGATTGCATTACCTACTTCTCCCCTCAAGTAATACATTACCTTCATATGAAGGTAATAATTCCTCTCTCACTTCCTCTTTCCACCCTCTACAACCACCACAAAGCACCAATTTCCTCCAATTTCTTCTTATTTTAGCTTTCATTACTCCCTTAATAATTACTCCCTTCCCAAGCAAGCCCTAGGTTTTAGAGTTATTACTGGTCAATCATTTGTGAATTTTGAAATTAAAAATGCATTGTTTATACTAGCTTTGGGTCTTTGGGGGTTGTTTTGACCCATGTAGTTAAGCCTTACAACACCGAGAGTCATGACGGACTGTCGGTGAATCGAGGTAAAAATTCTCACTTCTGTTTAACAAACCTGATAGGTCTAGGTCGCACACCTAATCAAAGATAATTCCCAAGGCACAACAAAATGTAGTACAAAGGGGTCGAACA
>JAOWBH010147373.1:0-12563 GCA_028566215.1 Silene coronaria | reverse complement strand
CCCTTGATACACGCTCATGTTCATCATCATAACTTGCAATTGTAAACTGTAGGCTTCCGAAAATATGGCTAGCGACATAGAGTATATCGAAATAAAAGGTGTGGGTGACTCCATTTCCACCGTGGAAAAACCCGATATCCCACATCCACATTATATTATTATAGATGCAGACTCTTCCCCAGAAAACCAAGTTTCAAATAGTGAACAAAAAACTAAACCTCTACCTATGCCAAATAAAAATGATTTATTTGTACTTTGTTACTTTCTTGGAGGATGTCTGTTATTACCTGTGGGATATGCTTGTCTCGGAGTTTTCACTGTTTTCATTCTACCCCTGTTATTCGCTGCATTTGTAGTTGTACGACTGTTTCAATTCATTGGCAGTAATAAAAACTTGAAAAAACAATTGCTAATTAAGAGATTTTTGTGCGCCTATATATTTGTACTTGTGATAGGAATTTTGATTGAAATCGGATTATTTTATCCAATTGTGAAGTATGTTCCAGGGGTGAAAAAGATATTGATCATAGGATTGCCGATAACTAAGTGGGTCAATATAATTTGTACATTAGTTGGTATTTTCCTTCTGAACATAGTTATATTGTTTTCTCTAGCTTTTATATTAGCACAACTAATTTCGGACAAAGCTGAGATGAAACTTATTTTATTAGAATCAATTTCTGAGATCATTGGTTGTCTCCTGTTCTTGTGGGCAGAGACTGTGGTCATGGGTAGCGTCCCGACTTTTATGCAGAGTAAAATATTTGGAATTTACACTCATAATTGGATTAAGGTATCGCTCTTTCTCATCATAGGTTATAATATCATTACATTGTTAACTCATACACTTGCGTGGTTGCTACTGAGATTTATTGGCCGTGATCCAAAGACTGATAAAGACTTCTATGATGCAATGTCATCTTATTGGGGTGATGAATTGGGAAACGGCTTTAACAAAAAATATGTAGTCTATATTGCCACTGCTATCAAGAAGCGCATAATCTCCATTCTAAGCATGGTGATGGTCCTGATTACATGGGTGGTGTATTTTGGAAACCGTCTAAACACAACACCCCAGAAGAAGAGAATTTTGGAAATTGGTACTTGGACTTTGGTTAGTCTATTAATAAGCTCTTTTCTTTGGTTTATCAAATCTGGCATACTCTTGTATTGGGAGGCTCATGCCATGTATGACAGATTACATTCTAAGATTATGGGTATAGGGAAGTTGCTTTACTTCCTTATTATGCTCAGTTGCACCCACTATCGCAAAACCATTGAATCTTGGGACAAAAAATCTGATGACTCTAATTGGAGGTCGTATTATTCTAGAACGCCTCAAACAAAGGCGTATTGGGTCATTTCAGTTGGTAATGATGAGAACGAGAATGACGTGTTGTTGAACAGGAAAAGTGTCCGGGCGGAATTGATCAATTATCCATGGTCATCCATATATGACCTACAAAGGGCAGCTCAACGATTGTTGACTGCCCAATATGCATTGTCGAAAGAAAGTATTCTTGGTGATCTGGATCATTTACAAGGCGATGATTCAGGAGTAGATAATGCGTAAGAAAATTTCCTATATCTATTATTTAGAAGATGATAATAATTTGCATGAAAATTTCCTTTCATGATATCACGTGTAACTAACATCTCTTCCTTTAATTTGTTTGGAACAGAAAGTGCATAGAAATATTGAAGAAGATTGTGCAAGTTGAAGGTGGTGAAGCTGATTTTGACGAAGATTGGGAAATGCTTCTTAAACTGCTTCCTGGTGTGAACAACACAGAAAAAATAACTTTCGAGAAAGTTAAAAAATTTATGGTACGCCATTTTATTGAACTTTCTATGGAGTAGTATAATTCTCTAGTGGATTTGTCAACTTACATTGTATATATTTCTTGAAGATACGTTTGTTAGTGAAAATAAAATTGGATTTGATTGAGGACCAGTTACAACTTTACAAGGAACCAGTTGATAACTAAAATTGTATATGATGTTCAGGAAAGGGCACACAGCAGATGTATATTTCTTGTAGATACGCTTATTAGTGGAAACGAGGTGGTGAAATGCTTGAACCAAGTCATAAGTTGGCTTATAATTGCTGTGACCTTTATAACGTGGCTACTTCTCACTGGGTTGACTTCAACAAAGGTATTTGTCCTCATAGCGTCACCAGTTTTGGCGGCTACATTTATATTCGGAGACACTGCTAAGAGTTTGTTTCAAGGCCTCATCTTTGTATACGTTGTTCACCCCTTTGACGTTGGCGACCTATGTCTCATTGACGAAAAACTGGTTAGTTATGTCTATGTTATTTTTCTTGTTATAAATAATTTGATCGTACCAAGTGGTCAGTTGGATATCAGTATATCATCCTCTCACGTAAGTTTCAACTTCGTTGTTGTGGTGTCGAAGATCATTTTCGTTTTGACCCGACACTCTCATACTAATTAAGCAACTTCCGATGGCCAGCCCATTTCATTAACCAATGTTTCTATTTCTATTTGAGCCAAACACACTATTCTTTATTTCTGTTTTACGAGTATTATAGAGCAAAGTAAGAACAAGAGTTAGCTCAAGTTGTAAGAGCTCTCTTACGCCAACCATGAGGCCATTCGCCCTTGAGAATTTAGGGTGATATTGTTGTTTTTCACAACGTGATCATTTCCATTGTGGATACTTAGTGTGATATTCCTCTGATTTGTGTAGCTGGAAGTTAAGAGAATTGGTATATGGAGCACCACTTTTTCAAAGGTTCGTACTCTCGGTAAACAACATCAAGTTATATATCCAAATTCGGTGTTAGCCCTAAAAAATGTTATCAACCACAAGACTGATTTTGATTGGGATGATCACATCGAATTCTTAAGTTCGCCGGAAAGTAACATAACGGAGCCTTTGAAAGAAAAAATTGAAAAGTGAGCCTTTTTTTGTCATCACTCATTGCTTCTTGATTCACAATTAACTGAGTGATCAGTCTTATATCAGCTACTCCAATTGTTTTTGTTTTATACTCCGTAGTTATCTTGATGACGAGAAAGACAAATTCACTCCGAAATTTCATAGTGTGGAGATTCTACAAATGGGAGACAAAGCCAAGATTGTTGTTCATGTCAAACATAAGTTTAAAACAACTGAAGGTTGGACGTACTTTGAATGCCTGAAAGCGAAGGAGAAACGGAAATTTGAGTTAGCTATCTATGTGCAGAAACTTGTGAAACAAGTAGAATCCGAGGCAAACACTTCAGGTTTGCATTCTATCTGTCATTACACTCATTGCAGAGATGGAAGATTTTTTTACTAGAGGATGACGGAAATCAGAAATATGGCACAAGACACAGGCGGTTGTCAAACAACGTTAAAATGGCTGGTTATACAAATTCACCTGGTCTAAGAATGTTATATGCGGATTTACGCAAACTTTTCCCGCAGTGAAATTGAATTACTGTTCATATGGAGTATTGTTTTTGGATTTCTTGATTTATAATTTGGGCTGGGTGCCTTTGTACTTTAATGTTTAGACACACTCCAATAAATCGAATATTTAACTAGGTGGTAATTCAATTTTCGTGACATTGCCATTAATACATGAGTCAGTATATTTTGACGGTTTACGCCCAATAGTAACAATATTCGGTGTATCGAGGTATCAAAAATGTTTATCATAAACCTCTGTGTAAGACTGGAACATAGTCAAGGAGAAACGATTTGATAACTCCGTCATTTAAGCAATTGCACATGCTATCTCTTTGTATGCATCCTGATGATCCCCTTTTTTAATCAGTTTTTCTACATAATAATACAGTTGACTTTTATATGCATCTCAAAGTCTTATGTTTATTGGGTGATGTGCACCAATTTTTTCATATTTTAAATTGAGAGGCTGTTCCAGTAATCAAGTCAGTCTTTCTTTTATATACTGCTCCGTACAAGCACTGTTGCTTTAACTTGGTTAGAAGTATTCGACACGGGTGCATATCCAAGTTTTGGATTCGGTTGTTTTATGTAGAGCTGGCAAAAAGCGACACGACACGAAAACACGACACGAAATTAATGGGTTTGGGTTGAGGCTTAATGACTCATTTATGTAAGTGGATCGACACGAACACGACACGATTTTTAATTGTGTTGGGTTTGGGTTGAGCTCTTTAAACACGAACTCGACACGAATAAATAATCCTAATTTTTCTTAATCCTGCATCAAATAAATATACTTAAAGTTTCTAGGTATGGACATAACACGAAAACACGACATAAACCTGACACGAAATTAATGGGTTAGGATTGAGGCTTGATGACCCATTTATGTAAATGGGTCGACACGTACACGACACGATATTTAATTGGGTCGGGTTTGGGTTGAAGGGTTTGTGACCCGTTTACATGTGACACGAATCCGACACGACCCGATCTGTTTGTCAGGTCTAGTTTTATGAAAAGAAATTCATGTTTTTAGTCTAAAATGAAATGTCCGAGTGTCTGATTCATGGCTTTCTGTCCAGTGTTCAGCACGGGTATGGAAGGTAATCTACTATCAATTTTAAATTCCGGTTTTTTTTTATACGTCAGAGTACAACCTATCTAGCTCATACTAAGACGCTATTCCGTATTGTAAAGCCTGGTCACGTGCCAAGTTGGAACTTGGAAGCGAGGAAGTCTTATAATAAGTCTGAAGACTGTCTTAATTTAAGATCTCTCACAACCTACTTTTATTTCCACCTTTATTTTAATCGGGTGTAAGACTGACTACATTTAATTGTCTTATATTTTTAATTGAATTTTGATGTTTAACCTCGATTGTAAGCTTTAGGCCTTTGAAAATATGGCCAACTTACAAACTGTCGAAAAAGAAGGGGAGGTTGACGACATTTTCCCGGAAAATCAACCTGAAATCCCACCTTCACAAAATACAGTTACAAATTCGGTTACTGTAACCGTAGAAAACCCGGTTTCTGGTACTGAAGAGCCGACAACCATTCCATCTGTGCAAGCTAAATGCCGCTCATTTTTAACACGATATGTTTCAATCTCCAAGCTCTTTTATTATCTTTTTCGTTGCTTGTTCTACTTAAGTTTAGCACTACTGGCATATGCTTGTCTTACAGTTGTTACAGTCGCGTTTCTGCCATTGTTAGTGGCCGCATTTGTAGTTGTAAGATTGAACCAACTCTTCATCAAAGACAAAGACTTGAAGAAAAACTTCCTACTTAAGTTCCTTTTAGGATGCTGTATATTTGTCGCAGTGATGTTGCTTTTGCTTGAAATAGGAGTCTTTTATGTCGTAATTGCTAAGAATGTTACGGGTTTAAAACTTGCAATGATCATAGGGCTTCCAATAATCAAGTGGGTTAAGATAACCTGTACATTAATCGGAATATATCTTCTAAGCCAAATCGTTAGCCTCTTTATAGTTTTTGTGATAGGAAAACTAAATGCCTGCGACGATGAAAGTAGTTTCATTCTTTTGGATGCTACTTCGGAGATATTTGGTTGTCTTTTAATCTGGTGGGCTAATGTCGTAGTTATGAATAGCGTCCCCACTTTTAAGCGGAGTAAAATACTTGGCATTTACACTCAAAAGTGGGTTGAAGTATCCCTCTTTATCCTCATAGGTTATAACTTGATTACATTGTTAACTCGAATGCTTGTATGGTCTATAGAGAAAATTTTCATGGAGAATTCGCGGATTGGTAAAAAACTTGCGAAAATGTTGTCAGTAGTCTGCTGTGAAGATTTACGAAAGGGGGCCTTTAAGAAAAAATATGTAGTGTATGTTGCGATTGGTATAATGAGAAACATCATCAACATCCTGAGTGTGCTGATGCTACTTCTGATATGGGTGTTATATTTCGGCCACCATTTAAACAAAACATCCGAGAACAAGCGAAAATTGGAAATCGGCACATGGACTTTGGTTAGTATTTTGATATGCTCCATTCTTTGGTTGATCAAATCTTGCATATTGTTATTTTGGGAGGCTCGTACTGTGTATGACAGATTACATTCGAAACTTTCGGATATTGGGAAACACTTGTATTTCCTTGTTCTGCTCAGCTACACCCACTTTCATAAGGTTATTGAAATGCCGCGGTATGATTTAGAACACGAAATCCGTTGTTTCTTCTGTTGCCCTGTGAAAAAGGTGGATTGGGTCCATTTGGCCAGTAATTCAGACGGCGAGATCTACTCATCTTTTAACAGGAAAATTGTCAGGACTAAATTGTTAAACTATACTGCTTCTGAGGCATCGACATATCAAGTACAACAGGCGGCTCAACAATTTTTATCAGCTCAATATGATTTGTCGAAGGAGAGTATTGCTGGCGACCTCCATCATCTACAAGGCGAAAATTCTGAACAAAATAACGAGTAAGAAATATTGCTTAGTAGATGATAATGTTTATGTTATTTCGTCTCACGGTTTGTAGCATCTCATTCTTATACTGTATTTGTTTGGAACAGGGATATAGTAAGAAAATTGAAAGAGATTATTGTTGACAGTGAATCCTATTCGGAAGACGATTGGAATCTGCTTATTGAACTCCTTCCTGATGTGAATACCTCTAAAGATATATCTTTCCAGATAGTTAAAACATGGATGGTAAGTTCAGCCACTTTCTTTTTGTACATTTTGTACTTCCTGCTTATTTAAATTATTGCAAGAAATGGATCCACGTCATTACGTTTTGGCAGCCTTACTCTTGTGTTGGTAACACAATGAGGCTGTTTCCAAATGATCCACTTGTGTCGAGAAGTACAATACTTCGTACAATGTTAATTCAAATAAGTAGAGTCGGCAATCAAGCGTAGTTAATAGTTGAATCTGGTTAAATCGAGTTAGAGAAACAATTTTAATGAGCTATTATTGACAAAATAAATTGCTAATGAACAGGAAAGATCTCACAACAGATGTAGGTTTCTTGCAAATACACTTATCAGTGAAAGGGAGGTGATGAAATGTTTGAACAATGTTATAAGTGGATTAATATTTGGTGTGACTTTCATACTCTGGCTACTTCTTACTCGATTGGCCTCGACAAATGTACTAGTGCTTGTAGCATCACCATTATTAGCGGCCACATTTGTATTTGGAGACACCTGCAAAAGTTTGTTTCAAGGACTCATCTTTGTCTACATTGTTCACCCCTTTGATGTTGGCGACCTTTGTGTCATTGACGACAAATTGGTTAGTTATGTACTTGGTTTATGCTACTTTTATCTGTTTCTTTTCCTTTCCGAAGTGAGATTCCTTCACCTGGTAGGTTCATGTATCTCGGAATAAGTTTCATAGGTCTCACCATTTCCCTTGACATAATGTCAGGATCTATGAACCTTGTTGCAACTGACTTCTAAGACAGAGGAACTGAGGAGGTAACTCTTTGGCCCTGTTCTTTACGGCTGGAAAGAGCCGAACTTAACTGAAATTAAGCCAGAAAGAACATAACTTGTAGGCATTATATGGCTCATGATCGCGTTAACATCATATAATGAACCAATACTAATTCTTATCGTCATAGCACACTCTTTCTTAGTGTGATCGAGTACATAATGTGATATCGTTGTGATTTGTGTAGTTGGAGGTCAAAAGGATTGATGTCTGGAGCACCACATTCTCAAATGTTCGCAGTATCGGAAAGCAGCAGGAAATCATATATCCAAACGTGGATATAGCTGCCAAAAATCTTATCAATCACAAGACCGAATTTGATTGGAATGATTACTTAGAATTCAGTCTAAATTCATCGGACAAGAAAACAACTAAGATTGTGAAAGAAGAAATCGAAATGTGAGTTTGATTGTTGTTTTTATTAGCTTTCCTTCTTCCTTGGCCTACTTCAATGTGATCAATCATTTAGATAAAGTGTTTGTTTTTTTCAGGTATCTTGATACCGAAAAAGAAAGATTCACCCCAAATTTTCATAGCGTGGAGTTCCTAGAAATCGGAGATGACGACAAGGTTGCTGTCCATTTTAGACATAATGTACAAACTGAAGGTTGGACTTACTTTGAATGTCTGAAGAAGAAAGAGAAGCGGAGATTTGAGTTTGCCCTCTATGTACGAAATCTCCTAAGTACTCAAAAGCCTAAATCAAAAACTACAGGTTTGCATTTTGAGTTAAGCTTATAACATGTAAAAGTTTTCTTCCCAGAAGTACGTAGAGTACTGTACTGACTGTTGCGCATCATTGCCATTGCAGGGACGTTAGCAGAGCTGGATCGAGAAGTGACAAAAGATGACTGAAACTGGCATGGTCGAAGCGATAGGCAAATACTTGGTGGAACGGGTTGGATTTCGAATTTTCTATTAAGATGGATTTATTTATCTTCACCTTGAAGAATTTAGGCTATAAGAGGGTTAGTTAGACAAAATCGACATTTACCTGCAACTAATAAATAGAATCAAATTATACTACAAATGACTACGCATTTTGTATGACATGATATATTTGATACGTATCGTTAGCGGGTCTCGCTTAAGATCATTGTATAACGGCTTTTTATTCCAAAATTTATATAAAGGAAGTTATTACTTGTCTTGTATTATGTTTGGCAATCATAATGAATACAAACTACGGTTTTTCTAACGTTATAGCAAACATTACAGGCAGGGCGGAGCCAGGAATCGTAAGTATCTAGGGCTAAATATTAAAACTACAAGAATTGATATTTTGTATATAAATTAAAACTAATCTTGTATATTAGCATCCAAAAAATATAAGGAAACCCCTTACAGTTCCATCGACACTATATTTAAATTCGTCGTTTTCAACATTAAAAGGAAAAAAAAAAAAGGCTGACTAAATTTTGTATAAATAAATATTAATGGTTGGCAATTAATTAAAAAAGAATTAATACAAAAAAAATATTAAAAAAGAGGCATGCCAGTGGGAATTGAACCCACGACATCATGGAAACTTGAAAGTCAGTTCCGCCCCTGATTACAGTAAATGCTATATATGATATAGTTTCTTAGCATTAAGATAATGTTTTTGAATTTTATTTTAAAAATTATGAGTTTTATTAAGAATTTAGAGGTAAGATTTCAAGCTCAAACTCTTTTTACCACAATTAGTGAGCATATATCACTTGTTGTGTGCGACAACATAGGCTATGCACAATTAACCTCAACTCCTCGAGCCTAGGAGTCTTATAGTGTACATAGACCTGTCAAACGGGTTGGCCGGGTCGGGTTCCGGGCCGGGTCGGGTTAGAATAAGGGTCGGGTCATACGGGTTACGGGTCGGGTTAGGGTCATAATACGGGTCAAGAAATTATCTCTAACACCTTTTTTTATCGATTTTTTAATCAAAAAATATTTTAAAAATATTTAAACTTAGTATTTTAATCATATTCAATGTTTAGAATAACTATATTGACATAATTATTTTTTAATAATTATTTTATTTCATAGAATTATAAAAGTTATATAAAATTGACTTTTTAATTGCATTTGTAATTTTAAGTAATAAAAATAATTATTTTTAATTATTTTTTCAAATATAATATATAAATATTAATATTTTAATAAAATTATTGATTTGTCTTTGACCTAACGGGACGACCCGTTCGGGTCGGGTCTTGACCCTAAAATAACGGGTCATTTCGAGTTCGTGTCATCGGGTTAAAATTAAAGGGTCTTCACCCTGAAAAAACGGGTCGGATCGGGTCAAAATTTAACAGGTCTAAGTGTACGTCATCTTCAAGTCTTGGGCAAGATGCTTTGTCGGGCCTAGCCCAAGTCAGACCTTGGCCCTAAGTCTCTTGTTTGGCTTACGCTGCATCAATGTCCACGACCTATAATTAGTACGATATTGTTTGCTTCGGCTCAAATTCTCACGAGTTTACTTTTGGACTTCTTCTCCAAAAGCCTCATACTATTAGAGTTTGTGGATATACGAATAGTTTATATTTTTACACCACCTTTGTGAAATATGAACCTATACTTAAACTTGACAAAAACTTATTCGACCTAAATAATCGAATTTGATCTGCACTCGAATTGAGGATCTGAATTTGACCCGAGATTCAAATTGTCCCGTTCCAAATGTTTATTATTACCTCATATTGAATGTTATTCCCAAATAACTTAATAACAACCAACCTGAAAATAACCTAACCCTCCCCAAATTCTCAAAAACTCGAACAATCTGAACTCGAATTACCCAAGTCGAACCCGTCCTAATTAACCTGTTTACCAAATTTAGTTGTATATAACTCGTGAGTCCTTGAAAACTTATAAGGAGTATTAGTATAACTGATCTAAAATTGTT
Source organism: Silene coronaria (assembly GCA_028566215.1). Classification (NCBI taxonomy): domain Eukaryota; kingdom Viridiplantae; phylum Streptophyta; class Magnoliopsida; order Caryophyllales; family Caryophyllaceae; genus Silene; species Silene coronaria. The sequence continues at coordinate 2,286 of JAOWBH010147373.1, read as the reverse complement.
TTAAGATTTAATAATTCAAAAAAAAAATTGTTAAGATTTAAGAAAGTTGAATTCTAAACATCATTTTATTGTGTTTGGTGTGTCGATTAGATTTGTCACACGTGTTGTTATGAGTCACTTTGTGTACGACTCATCTGGGTTTGTCAGCGTTTTAGTCAATTTAAACCAGGGGTCAAATGGCAATTACTTTTACCTCAATTATTGAATTATTGATTTACCTTTAGCTTTATACACATTTTCACGAGATAAACAAATACTTCCTCCGTCTCGATCACTTTTGAGGAGTATTTTAATCGGGTAAACAAGTTATTGGAATTTAGGATGGAGGGAGTAATTAAGAGAGAGAATTAAAAAGATTAAAATTGTTTAGCGATTGATCAATCGTTATTGATGGTATTAAGTGAAATTTATTTCTAAATTCCGATTGGGGTATGGATAATCAGTTCCGTTTGGGTCATATTTACGCAAATTTGGGTTAATTTCGAGAGTCAAATTGTCAACTCGGTTCATTTAGATCGGGTCGATTTTATTAGATCAAGCTCTTAATCGTTCATGGGGTATAAATAATTTACTAGATTAAGATTAAGAAGATAACAATATCGAAAAGGTCTTAGTTTAATGGTAGTTAAGATGGAGGGATCGTGACAATAAGTTACGGGTTCAAATCTCCCTCACTCGTATAATGATAATTTGAAAGCGCCTGCATGTGACGGGAGCTGCCTGCAATTGTAAGTCAATCTTCAGTTTTACAACATTTTTGACCGCTAATTGCTGTTACTTTCATTGTGTATGTGATTCCTATTATTTACGGAAAGTCTTGCTTGTGACACGGTCGTTTCCCCATTCCCTTGCCTTTTTAACATTATTTAAATCGGGTGTTGTCGTTGCAAGCTTGTGAGGGTTGCAAGTAAGAATTTCGGTATTATCTATTTCATAGAGTTTTCATAAGTCTCGTAGCAGGTCTCACTTAAGATCGTTGTATGGTTCGCGTTATAGGAGTAACAAAGAAGGTCAACCGGTTCATAAAAAACTGCTCTATACAACGGTCTTAAACGAGAAATTATCGACTCTCGCTCATGGCATATTTTAATTTAAAAGTATGATTATAGCAGGGCTAATTTAAATTATTTTTGATTTTTTCTTGATTTGGTTTTTCTTAAAGTCAACTGTTGTTAGTTCATGTAGTCATCTGGTCGTTGTGGGTTGATATTGCCAATTATTATAATTTAGTTAGGTCTTTCATTATAATTTAGTTAAGTCTTTCGTTACTCCTCGAGTATTAGCAACATTATCCTAGTGCCTCAAATGCATCTGCCTATAGCTAGTTGTATCCGAGATCAAGTTGGAATTTCTTTAGTTTGGATTATAAACTATAATCTAGTTGGTTCAAGGGTGAAGATTAACACGCGTCTACCTATAGCTCAATTCGATCCTACCAGACTACCAGTCCAAGTTCGATTTAAAGTAGGATCTCGATCTTGATCCTGACAACCTTGGCGAAGAGTATATGCTATGAGTCTATGACATAATGAGAGTGACCATAAGATGGAGTATGGCTAAACAATTCCAGCTGGCATTCATGTTCTCCATGTTATGTTTTCTGTATCATTATTAAAAAACTACAATTTAAAGCTTATTTTATTATGATTCAATTGTTTATAATTAAAGTTATTAATGGATGGAAATTGGAGCTAACATTCCTTTTTTTTTTTTTTTCCATCTTTTGTTCTGTTTCTTTTTTCCTCTTATTTTCTTCTTTCCCAAATCTTCGATACACGTTCATGCTCACGATACCCACAATCGTAAGCTGAAGGCTTCCGAAAATATGGCTAGTACCATAGTGTCCGTGGACAGAAAAGGGGAGTTTGATTCCATTTCTCCAGAAATCAAACCTGAAACCTTACCTCAACAAAATACAGATACACATTCTGTTAATGTAGGAGTAGAAAACCTGGTTCCAGATCGTGAACAGCCAACTAAACCTCCTTCCATTCAAACTAGACGCGGATCATTTTTAACATGCTACTTGAGGTTACCTAAGCCGCTTTATTATCTAATGTTTTCTTTGCTCTGTGTATGCTTTGCTCCAGTAGCATATGCTCTTATTACAGTTTTTACTGCTGCCATTCTGCCTGTATTATTAGTCACATTTATAGTTCTACGATTGTTTCAATTCGTTGTCGTAGGTGAAAGCTATGAAAAACACTTTTTAGTTAAGGTTCTTTTGCGCTACTGGATATTTGTTGTTGTGATGTTGCTTTTGGTCGAAGTAGGACTATTTTATCC
>JAOWBH010147352.1:0-12564 GCA_028566215.1 Silene coronaria | reverse complement strand
GCATTTGGACCGGAGGTTGATTTCTTATCCTTAATAATATTCTTATATTTCGTTTATGACCATAAATCATTAATAACGTTTCGTTATAATCCGGTTAATAAAATGAGGTAATAAACGGTTATTACCCCACACACTTATCGCCACTATTACTACTACTCACACTCACCAACACCAATCTCACCACCACGACTAGCGGCGCCGATACACTCTTCCTCAGACCTCTTGACGGTAGCACCATGACAGCCAACCTTATTCCCTCTCGACCATTTTTACACCCTTCAAAACCCATTATTCCAAACCTCTAAACACTAGAACAACACCAAAAATACTTTTTTCTACCACCGATTGGAGGTGGGGGAGGAGGATTTAGTGGCGGAAAAAGGTATTTGCTGGTGTTGGGGATGGTGAGTTTCGAAAGGGGGGACGAGTGTGGGGAATTGATGGCCGATGAGGGAGGAAGCCGACAAGTATAGGGTCGGCGCACCACTAAATTACCTCCATTATCATCTAATATGGTACTTGTAGTGATGGTGGTACTCGCGAACTTTGGGTGATTGTGGATTTTGGTTTAAATTTTTTTCATTCCTTTACCCTTGTCAAACCAAACAATGGATTATATCAAAGGAAAATCCATTCCATTCCCCTTATTTTTTATCCAAAACCATTTTTCTTTCCCTAGTGTGAACCAAATGTCCCCAACTAGTTTTTTTTTAGTTTAACTAACAATTGATAAATGTCGATTACCGCGAAGGGAACTTTTCAGATACAAAGCTTCCTCCTTCCTTTATCGATCCATAATAGATTAGATAAAATTAACAAATAATTTCTTTGGAATAAGAATCCTTCCCAGCGTTTCCCTAATTTGATTGGTTGGCATAAAGATGGTTTACCAAAGTCGGTTGACGGACTAGGAATTAAACCTTCTGAGGTAGCTAATAAAGCTCTTCAAATGAAACTTTTATGGAAAATTCTTATGGATAAGAATTGTATATGGGTCAAAGTGGTAACTAAAAAATACTTGAGAAGTTGTTCACTCTTTGATCATAAGCCTAATTCAGTCTCTTCTTGGTAATGGCGTAAGCTTACGAGTCTTCGAACTCTATTTAGAAAAGGGTTGAGATGGCAGGTAGGTAATGGTAGCAATATTAAATTTGGTCTGGTAATTGGGCCTTTCCATATCCTATTACTAGCATTATTGATGATCATAACCGTGATCTTAATCTTTTGGTTAAAAATTTCATAACACTTGATGAACAATGTGATGTTAGTAAATTATCCAATTTAGTAAATAACGATATTTTTAATCAGATAACTAATATTCCACTCCCGCATAATGATATTCTGTATACCCTCATTTGGTGATGGGAATTTCTTTACCAAAACAGTAACATAGTTAGCACAAGGCTTATTCGATCAGAATATTGAAAATGTAAATTTTATTGGATTTGAAACTAAATTTTCTTCCAAAATTGAATTTTTTTTGGAAGACTTGTGTTGATGGCCTCTCTACGAAAAATAGGCTTTTAAGAAATTATATAATTGTCTCACCTCAATGTGTTTTGTGCAATCATCCCATTGAAGATAAAGATCATTTCTTTTTCAAATGTTCCCTAATTAGTTCAGTTATCCAAGACATGAACATCAATAGTTTTAATGATTTTTTTGGCAATATATGATAATATTGAAAGCCAAAGTTTTATAGAGAAACTTAATGATCTTAAAAGGTTAATTCCAAAAGTTGATTTCATAAAGATTGATTTTATTTGGTGGAATGCATGGTTCCATAGAAATGACATTATCAGTAACTCTAATATAAGACCGTCCTATATCATAGGATGGGCCTAATAGGATGAACCAGCCCAACAAAAGGAGTTATTAGGAGGAAAAATAAAAGGAGAAAAAATAGAATTCTCCGTTAAGCTAGTAACAATTGACGTCTACATCGTCTCCTCCATCAGCACGATCTCGTCTCCTACCACCTCTACAACAACCGCCCCACCATCGTTGCCATCCCGCTCACTCCCTACTGCTTTCACTCTGTTTCTTCTTTCCACTACCGCAAATCAAATAAAACAAAATGAAGAAAAAATGTCGACATTCATGGTGACGTCGATCATTAGCAAGCAGGTAAAGAAATTGATATTGTGACTTATATTATGACTAGAGGTCTTTTTGTCACACCTAAAAACTTAGTTTGATAAGTAATAGCTTTAATTTCAAAACTTAGAATTGTAATTTGAAAATTTTGAAATTTTTTATGAAAAACCAACTCTTTATTGTTTCTCGGCTTTCCTCCCGTGGTTTATTTTTGTAAACTAGAATGATTAGTTTAATTTGTAGTAACTTTATTTTCAAAACTTCTATTTTAATTTGGAGGTTTTTACAAGATTTTCGTGAAATAAGTCCGTCTTCATCATGGCTCCTTTTGATTTATTTTGTAGAATAGAATTTTAGATTGATAACCAGTAACCTTGGTTTGACAATGTAGTTTAAGAGCGAGTATTGCTGTTTTTTTTAAGTAATGTAGGAAGTTTAGTTTAATGGCGGTTGTACTTTGACAACTCGTCGTTTTAAGTTAAAAACTCGTAACTTTGAGACGAATATTTCCGGAGAAGACCTGTGCAGAATCGTATCATCGGTAGTAGCGTAAGCCCGATCGCCGAAACAAAATTGGAGATGAAGAATTTGAGGCATCGCCAGATGGCTTTGAGGGTGGTGTGGTGTGGTGTGGCGTGGCCATGGAGGCGTAGCAGAACGTAGAGGGAAGGCTTAGACAGGGTGATAAAGATGTCAAAGGGAGTTAGGCTAATTTATAATTGGGCTTAATTGTTTATTGGACTGGTCTTATATCATAAGACAGTCTTATATAACGATTTGTGGTATTTTAATAATGTTCATATTAATATCGGCAAACTTATTCTTTTATATAATAATAGCATTAAGATTTGGAATGAGACTAAAAAGAAGGATCTCAACAATTTCAATAAAGAAGTGTCAGTTAGAAACACTAACAGTAAGAAAGAAATTTGGTGGAAGAAACCTAGAAATGGGTTTCTGATGCTAAATTTTGATGGATAAAAAATAAATGGAAATAAAGTTTCTTTAGGATATTGTATAAGAGTTCATAACGGTAGTCATTTTGTTGAGAGCAAAAAAGTGCAGGTCTAGTAGTATTCCTGTTGCGGAAGCCCTTCTTTAACACAAAGTATTTTAGCAGCTAAATACGTAGGAATCTCAAAGTTAATCGTGGAAGGTGAGAATTTATGTGTTATCAACTCAATCCGTAGTACTTGACAAATTCCTTGAGAAATTTCTAATTTTATTAAGGATGTAAAATTAGTTCTATTTTCTTCGATAAAATGATAATTAAACATTACTTTCGTAAAACTAACAAAATTACTGATTTTATGACTTCTATTGGATATTCATGTCCAATTCTTTCGAGGCGTTTTAAAAGCTGGTGAAATTCGGTGGCTCCAACTTACCTCACCTCACTCGAAAAGATGGCATAGGTTATTCCTACGCTAGAGAATCACCTAATTAAAAAAGTGAAAAATGTATTCCGGCGAGTTTCCTGCACGAACTTGTTTATTTTTTCTCTAGAAAAGAGAAATGAAATAATAAGATGCGGGAATTAATATCTTATTGATACGCAGGAAGTCGAGGCTGGACCATATATAATGATTAGAAAAGAATAAGAAAACAAAAAGCACTTTTGTATGATCACTATTGTCTCTCAGTGCACTGTGAATTAAGATAAGTGTTGATTGAAGCAGTTCTTTTGTTTAATTTTTTCATTTCGTTTCTTTCTTTTCGTTAACGAAAGTGAAATACTAAAAATATTGGAGGTAATTTTAGAAAGATATGACTAAAAGTTTGAAATATGAGAATGTAGTGAATTTGATTAAAACTAGTGTAGGCGCCGCATATGTGCGGAATGTATAGCATTTTTTAGTTATTAATTATATATTTTGAGGAGTCCTTAATTTGACATACACCTTAATGTATTTTAATATGAGAACAAAAAATACCAGTTCAAATTTATAATACCAGTTTAAAGTTTTATTTTATATGAATTATTATGTGTCAGTTATAATAATAATAATAATATAGAAATTTACACTTTATAAATTATAGCTAATTTATCTTATTTTAATCAAAAAATTACTTTGTATAATTTAGATTTTAATGAAAATGTTATAATTTGATTAAAAGATTATATTTTGATGAAATGATAATAATTTAATGAAAGAATTTTTTTTTTTGTTTACTTATTTAATTTGATGCTCTTTGAAGAGAAAACTTTAGAGAAGTTTTATTCTCTTAGTATATAGGGGACTATTGCAGATTATGTGTTAATATATGATATTTTAGATTGTGTTTTATACAGATGTAGCAACTAAAGAAATGGTACTTATTGTGTCACTGCGTGAGACGATCTTACACCGAGAGATGATTTAAATGTGCACAAAGATAACTCATTTGTTAGTGTTAAATGAATAATTTGTTTGATAAAAATGATTGAGTATAAAACTGTCTTACCCTATAATTGTGTTAAAAAAACGCGTATCTTTTAATTTGTGTTTAGAAAAATTGTATTTCATTGCAACTTGTCATATAGTACAATGTTTACGTATAAGATCTTACAAAAAAAAAACTCATTTCATTGGTCAAATACCATATTTTTTCACACGTTTTAGAATTTTAGTGTTGAATGATCCCTGAGATGATATAACCATATATGAGCCCAATTTCCACATGATATTTTTATAGAATGATCAATTAACCAATGCCCCATTATTTGTTAGAAATTTGAGCAAGAAAATCTTTTTATTGGCTTAATCTTTTAGTTTAGGAGGATAGACAAGAGTCATCATATAACTAGTTTTAAGAAGTGTATAAATTAAAAAAAAATGTAATTTTGAACACCAAGTAAGAATCCCCTATATACTCAATCCCCCTAAGAGAATACGAATTATGAAATGCTTTTTCTCTAAAATGTACTCCTTTAAATAAATAGAAAACGAATCAAATTAGATTTTCTTTCACTAAACAATTTTCTTTTCATTGAAATATAATCTTTTCATCTAACTATGATATTTTTATTAACTCTAAACATAATTTTCTAATTCAAATAAAATAAAATTAGTATAAACCCATAAATTTCTAAATTTTTCATTTGATTCTATTATTAATGAAATTTGAGCATGTTGCTTACCCTTATAAAATAAAACTGTAAACCACTATTATTAACTATGTTATAAAAAAAAGGAAAATGAGAAAATTAATAAACAGAAATCATCAGCTTTGAGTTAAAAAAAATATATAATTTTTCAATAAAATATACCTTATATTCGTGACATTACTCATTTTTTTTCTTGATTAGTTTGCAAATCTATTTTTTTTTTCTCAAATAAAAATATATTGAGGTAAAATATAAGAATTAATGAGGCGTCGGTAAAACGTATAATTAACACAGTCAAAAGTAAAAAAAAAAACTCTATTATCCATTGCATGGGATAAGATTAGTTTGTAAGTAAGCCAACATGATCATGGTTGCAAATCATCAAATTTATGAATAGTTACTCACATGTTATAGATCGGTATTAAGCCAAGATGATCAAATAGTGGATTTTGAGTGTTAGTCCATATGACACAAGTTGCATAGCCACTATGTAAACTGTAATTTAGTAGATGGGTTGGTGAGATATTGATTTTTTTGACAACTGATTTTTCTATATAAGATGTATTTATGGTATCGTATAATAAACTCGTCTTGTGACAAACATCCACAGATACTCAATAGAACGATTTGTTATACATTTTTAAGGTTTACAATAATAATAAGAAACTAATTATAGGCATATTTATGAAATTTAAAAAATGTAAAGATGCTCTAATAGTTGTGGTTGGCATAATCCTATTTAGGAAATTTAACATAGCATTCCGATGGCAATAGTGGAAATATGCGAAACTTGTCATTAAGATCTCGAAAATCTTGAAATGAAGAAGCGCATGGCAGGCAAACTACATTGCACCAAAGAAACCTTCATTAATTGATGGAAATTACAAAGAGTGGGAGTGGGAGTGGGATTTCCCAATGCGTGGCTTTATTGTTACGCTGATATTACAGCCTATATTTTTTTGTAAAGGAAAACAAGCAGTAAAGGGAGTGAGATTGGATTAGGCCACAATCCCATAACACCATATGCTATCATCAACGTCTTTTGTCTTATCAATATTATCATGAAACCTAAGCTATTAACCTCATTTCTTACGATTATTGTTTTGCTATTTCCTAGTACCTTTTAATTTTATGATTTATAGCGCAATTACTATCTCATGCTAACCTCATATGGCTACGTGTCTTGATTCGGATGCCGAGTTCCAACATGCGTAATCATCAATAAAAGAAAGCAATTTAAGATTTTTACGTATCGTTATCGTTTTACGGTGAATTCATATTTGGGTTTGTGAAACGGCCTATTGTCCCTTTTCACGAGTGAGATCCAAGCTCAATTTACGATTTTTCAAGCTAAATAACAAATTTGTTGGGTGCTCCGCAACGGGCTTGTAGAATTAGGTGTAATGCCCTACTGATGTGGGACATTGCCCCTCACACATATATGGGAAGTGACCTAAACAGAATTAACCAGTAACAATAGATGTAAAAGCAAATGATAATTGTATTATTACCATGAACACAAAATTATACGGTCCTCTTCCGGAAGGTCAATGTTAAAGTAATGGAGGATGACCTTGATTTCTTAATAAGTCGTTTACTGCTAAAGAGGTGAGGCATGTCACATTCCAACTTGGGGCTCTTAAACCTCCCGGGCCGGATAGCATTCCGGCGATTTTCATTCAACGAGCTGGCATTTTATTAAAAATGATGTAACTGCAGTTGTGCTTACTGTGCTTAATTCTGGTATGATCTTAAGGGAGATGAATCGTACTCTTATTACTTTGGTGCCGAAATGAGAGAACTCGGAGAGGGTGGATAATTATCGTCCTATTAGCCTGTATAATGTCATTATGAAAATTATCATCAAATGTATCACTAATAGACTTGCCAGGGTTATGAGGTATTTGGAGGGAGATTTTCAAAACGCGTTCGTTCTGGCAGACAGATTGAAGATTATATTCTATTGGCACACGAGGTTATTAATAATATTGACAACCATAAGAATGGTAAATATGATAGATTCGCTTTAAGCCGACATGAGCAAAGCCTATGATAGGGTAAGATGGAGTTTCCTTTTATCGTACGCTGGTGTGCTTTGGCTTCCACTAAAGATTTATAAACCTTATTCTGAACTGCGTTACTACTGTTTCATATGAAGTCCTTTTTAATGGTGCACCTCTAAAGAATTTCCATCCTAGTTGGTGAATTGAGACAAGGGATCCACTTTCATCTTTCTTGTTTATTCTTTGTTCGGAGATGCTTTCTCATAATATCCTTAGTGCCCAAAGAGATGGAGATTTAACAGGGATTCGGATAAGCCAGGACTCCCCGCCGGTCTCATAATTTTCTATGTGTTGGGGTGCCGAGTTTACTCTCCCGCAACTTGGATGGAAAGTTGGTCTAAACTCAGATCTAAATGTTTGGAATTCGAAGTGGATTGATGGAGGTCCCCCGTGGAGCTTAATGAGGATGAGAAATTATTAAGATGGTTTACTAGGATTTAAAAGTGTGAGATTTATTTTTGGCCCCTAGGAACTGGAATGTTGATCTGATCAAAAGTATCTTTACTGAAGAATGTGCAAAAAAAAAACTGGGCTATTCTAATTTGTTCGTCTGTGCCGCACGACACTGTTTACTAGAAGCATTTCACTTCTAGGGAGTACTCCGTCAAAAATGGGTATGGTAATTAGTTAACAGTTTTTTTGGATAAATATTGAACTGAGAAGGATAGATCTAGGATGACTCGCGTTCTATTAACTTCTGTAAATCTTATGCTCTGGTATCTTCCTAGACCCCAAACTTGGAAAATTTTAGTTTGGCGGATCCTTGCAAATGCCCTCTCAGTTGGTAAATAAATTTCTAATCAGAAAGATTGATGTTAATGATAGTAGTAGGAAGGGTTCCCCTTTTATTTCATTGGTTACCAGGATGGTTGTAATCTTATTCGTATTAAAGTGGACGTTGAGGGGCGATGTGATCTCAAAGCTTCTATTGGCTGGGTAGTCTATGACAAAGGTGGAGAGGTCATCTTTCAGGATGTTTTCACATTATGTACGAAATCTTCTTTACAAGCTGAATCCATAGGTATATGGGAGGTTCACCGGTGTCTGGTCAATTATCGCTCTCATGTTGAGGTCCTCTCTGATTGTCGAGATATGGAATCACCAATGCCTTGGGATCCTGAGCGATATTTCGCATGCTTTACCTGCTTTTCAATGTATTAGTTTTTAGTTATATTCCGCGATCTTTAAATAAGATTGTCTATCAGTTAGATAGGATTGTGATGGACATGTAGTGTGTGTGTTTATCGTTGTCGAAAAAAAGGTATCTAGTACATTACATTCTACTTCTTCATAAACAATAATAAGTCTCTCTTAAGACGGATATATCAGTTTTAAGATTAAAATGAATCATATACATGTCACCTGCATAAATAAAGACAAGTCTTTTGCTAATATCTAAACATATTACTTTTAACTTATCTATGAAAGTAGTATCTATTTGATCCGTCTCAAACTTAAGACGGATAATATGTATCTTAAATAAGAATTGGTGAATAAAAAAGGGGCATCATAGCAATCGCAGGTATCTCACTTACATTCTATTTTGTTGTTAATTTGTTATAAACAATTAAATTTTAATTACCCAAAGATAAAATGTCTTATCAAGTGGACGTGCAACATTTTTTGATATTGCAAATAGTAGAGGACGACCAGGTCAAATTTGGTACTTATTATGGTACAAGGTAGAAGTATGATAAAGAGTTGATAACATATCACATTATTAGCACTATAAGAGACAAAAACTAGTTACTAATTTTCATTCGCAATGATTCAGAGACACCATGTTTTCCACAGCTCCAGAAATACTCAACATAGTGTTTAGTGCTCTTCTTAAAAAGACCAACATTCTAGTATATTCAACCAAATCATGTTACATTTTTTTAATAACCACCACAATATCTCGATATATGAATTTTTATGTTTAAATATAATTAAATAAAAGAATTTTAAATCTATTATATAATGAATAAGCAAAAGATTAAAACTTTTTCCTTGTGTTTCATATGGGGATGGAAGATGATGTCATACCGTCTGATACAATATGTTAGGCAAGACACCAGACCAACCCAAGAGCTACCTTAACCGCAGAGTAGACCGTGCTTCTTTCAAGCCTGATTTGAATTCACGCACCTTTCTAAAAACTTTGGCATATCCAAAGGTGTCCCGCCCGTGACAGAATGTGTGAAAAAGTAGCCATGTAATATTATGTTTATCTTTCGAAATGTATTTTTGTTTGATTTTAACGATATTGTATTTTATTATTATCTAACATGTTCTTGCATTCTTTTTAGCAAGTATATTTTAGATAAATGCCAGTTGGGGTTAAAAGATGTATTTGATTATACAATTTAATTAAGTGTAAGATAAAATTATTATTCCACGAGACGGACTCATAAATTTGACAATAGTATTAACACAAATTATCCCACAAGACTGACTCATATGTTTGACATAGCACATTATTAGCACATAAAGTTTCATCTTATTGTGTTACTATTTCAAGTTTTAAACTTGATAGAAAACAAACTTTAGATATCTAGTACAGTATATCATTACTCCTCTCCAAGTCACTAGTGTGTTTCAGCTACAGAACATGCTTCCGTAAAGTTGCTGCACAATCAGGGGTAACTCGTAACAACATGTCATGATGAAATTTTGGTATCAGTACGAAGTATTATTCTCCCTTTCTTTGCCACAGCCTCGTGTATCCATGTCAACAATTGAAGCATGTTCATACAATAAGGCTGGCTCTCTATTGCCACCACAACTATGATTAACGCCAACAAGGTAATAGAGTAGAGATATGGAACATCATCATCCAAGGTTGTAGGCTTATTGCCTCAAAAACTGCAAGCACAAAACTATGTCAAAAGTTTCTGCAATAACGCTGTTAAACAACAACCGAATCCGACACCTGCAGTCAAGATCTAGTAAGACTATTCCAAAAAAAAAAAAAAAAAAAAAAAAAAAAAAAAAACATTTGTTGCCTTGTACAAAGCTCAAAATCAGGAACATAAATAAAATGGTACTTTACTGTATTGCTCAAGACAACTCCAAACACTCAAACTTGAAACCCAGCATTTTCAACATCGACATCCCCCATTCCAGTGTCATCTTCTTCTTCGCTGTCATCATCCCCGCCCTTCTCTTCATTATCTTGGCGCAATTTTTCCAACTGATCTTGGAATAGCTTATCATCCCTTTCACTCACCTGCACACATAGGCAAAATGAAGCCAATTAGCACCTTAACTGGGAGGGTTAGAGGCAGAAAGAGAGACAGGGAGAGGGGGCTGTGAGGCTGTCAATAAATACTTACAGTTCTAGGTGCATCCTTCACCGTAAGCTTTCCATTATGACGCTCAATTTCTTCAGTACAAGCAATGATAGCTTTCTTAAGGGTTGAAATACCTTGATCCTACAGTTGCCACAAAGCATTTGCATAATTCACACGGGTGCTCAAATATGAATAATAACATCAATTATAAAAATACAAGAGCAATTTTTTATCTCATCTTTCTCTTCTCTATAATCATTAAGTCTTTTGTAAAGAGGTTTTACACTAAATTCTTGTAAACCATCCACTAAAATACACATCATCTCTCCAACAACTAAGGAAGTTCTTAACGGTTATTCGAAAAGGGTATATGAGTAAAATGCTAGGCGGTTTTACATAAAAATTTGCATTCTTTAGGAGGGAAGAGGTGACGAGTCAAGTACTCACAAAATGAACCTGAATTCAAAGGACCGGATTTCAAAGTGTGACCATGAGTAAAAAGCAACCCAACAGAAGTTGATGAAATAGAATGTTCGGAACTCAAGGGACTACAACGAATCCAATAGGAATAACATGAACGTGGATAGAGACGTTACAACGAGAAAAATTGAAAATAAGCGGTCTTCGCGAATGAGGTGCACTCGCTAATAAGATGCCACTATGCTGACCTCATTGTCTATTTCTTATCCAAGTGTCTGAATAAGAAATCTACCCTTCAACTAATTTCAGAAATCTACCCTCAAGGAAAAACAGGAAGCCTCAATGTCCCATAACGGAAAAACCAGTGGAGTACTTTTCATCTCTCATAATACTTGGATATTAGCAAGATTCTTGCTGATTTGCTCCTCCTTGGTTATCGCTTTTCACCTAGTTCCCCTTTGCTGATTTGCTCCACCTTGGTTATTGCTTTTTCACCTAGTTTGTCTATTTACTCGTCTTTAAAGCAGGTTGTGTCTACAGAAGACCTACATCATCCTATCCTCTTTACCACATTTGACAATTGCATCTTACAGAATACTTGTTTGTTCCCTCGGGTCACCATTCTTCATAGCATAAGTAAGAAACCTTCAGGGGCACTTTGTAGCAAAACTATGACTATAATAATAGGTGCAACTGTACAAGTATACCATATCAATAGAGAGAGGAAAAAGAGAGCAACAATGTATTAGATAGTTCACCTAATGAGGAAAGTTGACAGACAGACAGGGAATCAGAGCAGCAAGATTAAGCTACAACTAACCCAAATTATAAAATCATCCACACATTCAAGAAGCAAACTCCACATAAACAGATCTGACAGATACAAGTAAAACAACAAGAAGACAGTACGATAAATGTATAATCCATAATCGAAGGAACAAGAAACTCACTTTATCAAGGGTCTGAGTGGTCAGAACATAGAGAGGTGGTGCAACTAGTTTGATTTTCACAGGGCAATCAATTGTTCCTGCAGCTTCAGCCTTGCGCATGGCTTCCTGCAAATGATCATATATGACAAGTATAATCAAGAATAAGATAACACGTCCCGACGTCCCATAAAAAAGTACCTTAACTTCATCCAAACATCCTAAAATCCAACTCAGTATAGAAAATGGCACTCTACTAAGAAAAAGTCTACTCTCAGCCGAGCAGATAAACCATCAAAAGGAACCAGTATCTACATTGCCGTAATGCATAAATCAAGCTTGTCTAACTTGATATGAATATATAAAATCTAATTCGCCGTACGCACTTTCTACTATCAACTACTCCCTCCTTTGGTAAGTTTCACGTCACAAAGTTCCAATTATATTCTGGATCCATACATAGTTTAACACCCTTCTTGTCTTCTTGAGTTCCTGATACTTGCCTATTATATTCAACCTCTATCCCGTTTTGAACCCTTTTGTCCACTCTCACTTTGGTCTTTCCCGTGTTTTTGCTTTATTTGCTCATTCACTTTTTAGTCTTTGTTATTGTTATATTTCCGCAATGTGGATATGAGTCCTCCCCTACCCACCCAGCCAACACCACTACTGCTATCCACAAAGCTACCATAGCC
>JAOWBH010147341.1:0-12566 GCA_028566215.1 Silene coronaria | reverse complement strand
CTATATATAAATAAAGACGACTTGATCTTTAATCAAAATTCATACAATTCAATCCAAAATTAGCGAAACAAATTCATCTCTAAGATCAATTTCTTGATAAAATTCAGAAGATTCATAATAATAATCGAAAAAATGGAAGGATATTCATCGTACTTTCAATCATCAACAGCACCAGGATATGGGAATTCATGGGGTTATGATACTTTCAAGAATTTCCGTCACTTTTCACCAATTGTTCAATCACATCTTCAGAAGGTTCGTTTAATTTACTTCAATTTCAATTGGGTTTGTGTGAACTTTTTTGGGTTCATTTTAATTTTGTTGCTGATTTAGTTTACATTTTGATGATTTTCTAGGGTTTGAAAGATGTGTTTATTTGGGGATTTTGTTGGGTTCTTTGTAATTTAATTGGGTTTGTTGTTTATTTGTTTGATTTTTGATGGGTTTTTTTAAGGTTTAGTTTGATGTTTTCTGGGTTTCATTGTAGCTATTTATGGGGCTTGATTAGAGATTTTACTGTTCTTATACAATATGATGCAAAGTAGTGACTTTTAGCTGGAGTTCTCGATAATTTTCATCATGGATCATTCGGAAATTGGAGGAGGGCTTTGAGGCACTAGAACAATATTAGCTTGATTTTCAGAGAATGTAGCTGTATTGGTGAAGTCTCTACAGCAACCATTGTAGTTTCTTGGTGTGTAATCGAACCGTGAGTCTTGGCAGTTTCGTTTAAATGAGTCTCTGTCGAATGGTTGAATAGTTCTTTGTGTACATTAATTGAGTTCAAGATATTTTCATATATGGTTTAACTAGCATGTTTGTTCAACATGCTCGAAATTTGTTCTTTTTAAGTGTTGAATGGTTGTTTTGACTGTCGTTTTAGCTACCAATTATCCTCATAACCGAACTGAATTGTGTGAGATTGTTGGCTGTAGGTGTATTTGACATTATGCTTTGCTCTTGTCGCTTCTGCTGTTGGGTCGTATCTACACATTCTATTGAATATCGGTGGTCTCTTGACTACCCTCGCTTGCTTGGGTTGCATGACATGGTTACTCTCTATCTCTCCACGTGAGGAGGTATTCATCTTTTGTTAATGTTGCCATTTAGTTCATCATTTTTGGCTTGTTAGCGTGCTTGTTGATTGACTTTTTCTCTTCCACTTTGTAGACGAAGAGAACTGGTCTTCTGATGGCCGCCGCTGTCTTTGAAGGGGCATCAATTGGTCCTCTTGTTCAACTGGCTGTTGCGGTTGACCCAAGGTTTGTAACCTTTCAAGTCTTGAGTTTATTGTTCAAGTCTATTTAGCATCTCTGCCGAGTTCTATGCTAGACATTTTTTTTTTCTGTGTAAAATTGTATGTAAATGTATTACAGCTACCAAAATTGCGGAACTCTCTCTTCGGTTGTAGCTATTCTGTGTCCTTTAGCCCTTTAGCCCGTAGCCATTTGTTGGTATGGCGTGAAAAGGGAGGGTTCCCTTGTTTGGTCCGCATATTAGATTAGAAGGAAACATAGGGGGGAAATTAAATGAACGATTTTCAAGATAAGAGTAATGATACAACAATAATGAAGATTTGGAGGGAAACTCTATTTATCTACCACTTCATGTAAATACCTTCCTTCCATCCACCTAGCTCCTTTGCCCCCCTTTCCTTCGCTCCTTTCTTTTATCCAAACAAAGTGTGTGTTTCTTTGGGATGATCATTACTTCAAGTTATAATGTCTTTGTGTTGTCTTATCAATGTTGTTTGGGAGAACTATCACTCAAAGTTGTGGCCTTGTTGTCTGTCTTTCAACGTTTATCACATGGGCTTATGTTTGTGTCAAATTTACAGCATTCTGGTGAGCGCGTTTGTGGGATGTGCGATAGCATTTGGTTGCTTCTCTGCAGCAGCCATGCTTGCAAGGCGTCAGGAGTACCTATGGTTGGGCGCCCTTTGTTCATCTGGTCTCTCTATGCTCTTCTGGTTGCAGATTGCATCTTCCCTTTTCGGAGGCTTGACATCTATGTTCAAGTTTGAGGTAGGTGATCGCCTGTGGGTCAATATTTTAACTTTCGCATCTTTTCTAGTTTTCTCCTGTTTACACTTCTGGGTTTTGACAAACGACTAGTGTGGGATCTTCCCCTTGTCATGGTCAGGCCGAAATTAGCATTATCGTGTTGAATTCACTTTCGGCTTATTCTTTGAAAACCGGGAAAATTGAATTGTTTGTTTTTGGTAGGGATGAATGGTTCAGGACGCAGGAGGTATCTTTTTTATTCATTTAAGAAAGTGCTTGTCCTGACGAAAATTGTGTGTTAATATTCTGCAGTTGTACTTCGGACTTCTGGTTTTCGTGGGATACATTGTGTTTGATACTCAGATGATAATCGAGAAGGCTCATCAAGGTGACCTTGATCATGTGAAACACGCCCTCACTCTCTTCACCGATTTCATCGCTGTTTTTGTGAGGATCTTGATTATTTTGGTAAGTAAATGTCTACTGGTATAATATACTTCTATTACACGATGCTACCTCGTCTCCATTTAAATTTGCACAGTAGGTAAAATTTTGCCCAAAGCTAAATGGAAACGATATGATCAAGTAGGTTTCTTTGATCTCTTTCACTGTAGAGTTTCTCTTGTTACTGATGATCAATACTCCTCATGCAGCTCAAGAATTCGACCGAGAAGGAAGAACAGAGGAAGAAGAAGAGAAGAAACTAATACCTTGTGACAAATTTGACAACTACCTGACTGTTTCTTGTACTTGATAATTTGATTTCCGGTTATGTTGTCTGTTTAGCTCTTATGCTTGAAGTACCAACTTAAGTGCAACGTTCGATTGCGGCTTTTAGCCTGCAAATACTATGAAGTATGAAACCTACGTTAGTTTGCAAATATTGTGAAACGTATATTAGTTTGCAAATATCGTGCTTCAATGTTCAGCTGCTTATCTTTTTATCGTTCTCCTTGTCTTCGGTTTTTTCTTTTAGTTTCGAGTAATAAAGTAATTGGAGCAACGTAAGTGAAATAAAAGACCGATCAGAGGGATTTTACGTGTATGAAACCGATCTGTTGTCACTGGATATTCTGGGGCCGATCCGAACTTCAATCTGATCCAATAAAATGTCTGACTTCCTAATTTGAATCAGTTAGTCTTGCTTTAGACGAATCTTTTTGGTCTGAAATAATAAGACGGAATTTTGTAATCATTTTATAGCTAAATGTCACTAATATTGAAAAACAAGTTACCATAAGCTGTAACATTGACTCTATCATTGTAGTTACATTTAACCATAAAATGATCACATATGCCCATCGGAAATTTCAGACGAAAAATGGTCGTCTGAAACAAGAATTTGTGCACTAGAATTACATTGGTATGGTTTGGGATGATTGATAGAAAAGCTTGATATATATTGTTTTTAATTACAACGAGTCAGCTAAAACTTATAATTTATGGGGATTTCAAAATTTCACCAAAGTTTTAACAGCTAGACTCGTTAATCGTTATAATAATTAAAAACATTTTATATCAAGCTTTCCTCTCAAGTCTGTTAAATTTGCTAGTCGAACTGAAACAAAATCTGAAACTGCTATATCCGATGGTAAAAATCAATGCTCATGCCATTTTTTTACTTCCGCATGTGTGAACATGGATCAAAGTATTCCCTCCAACTTGTAACACTACAATGATAAAAAGATATCCGTCGAAATAAATAAATGCACAACAATCAAATTATACGTAGAACTGGGCGACAAGAACAATTTTAGATAATACCAACTACACGTACGAAAGTAAGAAAATGGTATAAGCATTGATTTTTATCATCGGATATACAGCAAATTGGGAGTATTAGAAATAAAAGGATTAATATGGAAATATTTCGCAAGGACCTGTAGCTAGTGAAAGGTTCATAGTTAATCATACTGGTGGATGTCCAGTTTTAGCTCACAATCTTACTGATGAGAAGAACTATGTTAAAGCTTCTGATGTGATCAACGGGAAAGTGGTAATGCTATGTTTTTTCTGTCTGCCTCTCTCGCCACATTCTGCTGCTATTGCGCAGGCTGTGTCTCTTGTATCTTCTGAGATGCATGATTTTGGTGCTTTCGAACTTATTATATTCGTGGACTGTTTCATTGACTGTGACGATAAAGATGCTGCATTGTCTGACTTTATTTCCACTTTCCCCTCATTCTGTCTAACTCCCATATATGATCGGAGAATAGGAACCGCCATGCCCCTCGCCATTTATCCCCGTGGTTTGTTGGTAAATCGAGCCAAAAAGGTCGAGTGGCACAAACCTCTTCACTTTTTCTTAAAATATGGAGTTGACGCCTTTCCCTTTACTTCTGACTGGCTCTCGTTGATTTCCCAGCGCGACGAAACCGGAATGTCATGTCAATCTTGGCGTTGCCTTAGTCATTTTTTGTGCACCATGCCCTTAACTTTCCCTAGCTATTCTACAATTCTCAGTAAGAATCCAGGAGGCAGCTCAGCAAAGGTGACAATTTCTGATCTTCACGATAAGTGTGTTGGTTTGTACCTGTGCCAAACAGGAAATTTGATACCTACACTCGATAGTGTTCATAAAAATTGCTATGAATTGGGCCTAGAGTTTGAGATTATCCTCGTGTACATGCCTTTTAGTTACTTTGGTGACCCTCAATCGTTCCAAGACACTATCAATTCTACTTTGAAAGAGCGAAATATATCCTGGTGGGTGTTCCCCTTCGTTAACTGGGTAAGCAGAAGGCTATCACGGCTCTTTCACCAAGATGCGGATGATCGGTTGATAATTTTAGGTCCCAAATGTGAGTATATGGAACTTCATGGTGAAGCAGTCATACACCACCACGGTGTAAGTGCATATCCCTTCTCTAGCCAGCTCCTAGTCAATAGGGAAGTGGAGAGGCTTAAGACAGTAACCCTCAAGTCATTGTTGGTTTACGGCTCACTAGATTATGTTCTCTGGATGGGTTCTGGGTTTACTCATCGGGTTCCTATCGCAGCGCTTCAAGGCAAAGCTGTTTTTGTCTATCTTCACCGTGGGAAGGACCACTCTAGCCATTGTTTCGATCAACTCTTTTCTTATTGTCAAATGAAAGCACTCGATGCTAATTTTGATATGGTTTTCGTTGGCTTAGATACGCCGTCTATCCCATACGTTGAAAATTCTTTTGAAATGCCGTGGTTGGTATACCCTTGGGACCCTAATCACTCTGATTATGTGACAAGGACAATATTCGGAAAGGGTGACAAATGTAGTACTATTATTGCTTTTGGGAAAGATGGCCGTATTTCTTCTCTACGTGATCTACGGCTTGTATGTTCTTCCTGCCCAGATTTACCCTTGAGCAATAATCTGCACAACGAGATGACTGCAAAATTACCTGGTAATCTCTAGCCTCTAATAGTGTCATTTATTTTATCGCTTATTTAAATGGTTCACGGTATCACTTACTCTGTATTAACTAACTGTTCTTTTCGGTAAACTTCCTTTCATCAGGGGGGTGAAATGTAGACGGATTTGACATATGACAATTTTCCGTCTTGTCGTTTGTTCTTTGACTTGTTATTTTAATAACTTAATTTACTTATTATGCAGGGAGTAAGGCGGTGCATGCTATTCCAAGTAATCTTTACCAGCATTCAAACGAATCCCGAAATCATGTCAAGGCACTTTTTCCTTTGCTTGGAGAAGAGTACTTCTTTCCCGATCTTCCAGTTCGTGGGAGAATGGAACCATCAGAAATGCACGACTTTTATGACTGTGTTGATTATGATGAGCGACACCAATATTTAGCATCCAAAACTGATTATATATATTTGGTCGAAGAGGAAGCGCAATACCCTAAGGCTATCTTCGAAAGAATTCCCAATATTGACACTAGTAATTTTGATGTCATTCCCTTCCTCTCTGCTGATAACAGGCAGTATCTGGTTCGCAATGATGATTGTCAAACTCTATTTGAAGTTGAGCGTCTTCGGGATAAAAAATGGGTAATGATTTGTTGCCTTTCCTGCCCCATTTATTTCCATAGCCTTTTTTCATTGACATATAGAAGTGTTTCGGACATCTGCTCCGAGTTGTATGATGAGTACGGTGATACTTTTGAGATGGTCTTAGTCTTTAAGATGAGTAGGGATTTTGAAACTGATGAGTCAAGCTTCATTCACATGTTGTCTGGCTTCCCTCGATCGTGCCTTGTGGTTCCCTTCTGGGACTCAGACTCTCGTGACTCTATATGCTGTTCACTTGGCTTTTCAAGACCTCCGCTAGGTCTATTTGTACGTGCGGATGAAAGGAAGGTTATATGGCTCAATACCTTACATAATATGCGAACGTATGGGATAGACACATTTCCTTTCACTAAAGAAGACTTTCTGAAAAAATGTGATGAAGAATATCAGCTATATTATAACAAATCATGGAATCTTCCGTCCCTTGAGCAACTGTTTGACTGCTCACCCGCAGAGAACCCGGGAGGTGTGGATTATTATGAGAAGATGTCTATCAAGAAACTTAAAAAGAAGCTTTTGGGTGTGTATGTGTGCTTATGTGGGGAATCCATACCTATGCTTCACAAGTTGCATAAAGTCTGTAAAGCTAATAACATTGAATTTGAGATTGTGGTAGTTTGTTGTCTTTTTACTGTTAGAAACTCGAACCCGGTGGTGTTCCGGAAACATATAATGCGTGCCTTGAGGAAGAGGAATATATCTTGGAAGGTATTACCCTATAAGGGTTCGTTGAGCCGCAAGCTAGTACGACTTTTGAAATCACCCATTGAAGAGGAGTTGATCATTGTGGGCAATGGAGTTGTAGATCCCCATGGTGCATATTTTATACGTCAGTTTGGAAAGCTTCAAAGACGAGATTCATCTTCAAGTGATGGTAGTCGACTTTCAGAAAGTGTCATTTTAGAATTTAAGAGCAGATATCATGTTTGAATGTAACTGCACTTGCTTCACTACACCCGACGTGCTACAATGGAACATTGGACTATAATGAACGTACGTTCCTTTGTTTTAAACCTTTAGCTATGTGTGTATTTAAGCAAACTAAATTTCTGGATTTTTATCAGTTTATTACTATTTATCAATGTCTTTCAACTCGAAGTGGTTAG
The DNA here is from genome assembly GCA_028566215.1 of Silene coronaria. Lineage (NCBI taxonomy): Eukaryota > Viridiplantae > Streptophyta > Magnoliopsida > Caryophyllales > Caryophyllaceae > Silene > Silene coronaria. The sequence goes on along the minus strand of JAOWBH010147341.1, from coordinate 5,446 downwards.
AGTAGCTGACTGGAGCAAATATTGATTTACCTTACAGTGAAGAAAATCTTGTTCTTCCTGCCCTGTTATTTTGAGCAATAACATTGATCGGTGCTGATTAGTTTGGTGATCATCATCATGCGTAGTTGTTGTTTGTTTATTTAAATGGTGAGTTATTTCTTTAGTTGTTCTTTTGGTTTTCCTTAATTTCTCTGAGATACAGAGTTATATATTAAAACATGAACCCTAGATGTGCTAAATGCTTGACTGGTTGCTATGTAATTCTGGTATTCAACTTTGGGTTACGTTAGCTTCTTTTACTCCTCTTTGATTGATTATGGGTTGAATTCGAGCACTCCTCCTTGATTGATTATGGATTGAATTCGAGAAACTGATTTTATTATTGACGGATATGAAGCTAAATGCCTACGATATCTCCTTGAATGATAATCTTCAGCCCCCATTCTGGTGTCCTCTGATTTATAGTAGGGAGGGACCTACCGAATTCTTTCCTTGACATTTAAATCAATTCAGCATGGTTGAATGTCAACCCGATACTATGGTTTTGGTTACTTTTAGGCGTTATTTACTACTCCCTCCATTTACCTGTTTTCTTCCCGTTTCTTCAATATATGAGGAGTATTTTAATGAAATGAGAAGAAAACAGAGAAATGGAGGGAGTATATAGTAGGCTGTTTGTAGCTACCTCGGGCAAAAATGTGTCCAGTGACCACCGAGCTAGCAATCTAGAATGAGATTCGTTGTTGCTTTATTGCATCATTCTCCAGGGCTAAACTATAGCGAGTCTTTGATGTAATTGTAAATGGAAAAAAGTTGATGTATTCTCTTAGAATCTGACCTTATCCTTTGATGTTTGTGACCAGGGTTTCTTTGTGATTACATTTGTCGTAGACGCTTAGTAATATTTATAATGACCTCCGTTAGATGATTATATCGCCTTTCGTATCTCAACTATTTTATTTGTGTTACTGAAGAACTTGTAGGCTCATGATATTTCTCTTTGCTCTGCCTATGAATGATTATGCCGTGCTGTTGACTTCATTCACATTATGTTGTTACAGTCTTCTTGGTCCTTATAAACCTTGAATTTTGTTTCAAGAGTGTAATGGTTCCTTTGGGCATTCATTTGAGGATTTACTCTGAGCTAACACATGTTTCTTGATCACTAGGAAGTAGGAAATGCATCATCGGCTGGATGACTTATGTACATTGTAAAGCTGGTAGGGGCGGTACTCGTAGCACTAGTGATTGTCTGTCTTATGCTACCTGATATTGGCTTACCGCGGCACTTACCTCAACTAAGTACCTAATTTGGTGGGCTCAGTTTGCTATGTACTTTTGTTTCTTATTCAAGTTTTATATATGCAGGTGCAACACAAGAAAATGACTCCTGAGGTCCATCAGACCTAGAGTTCTGCTTGTTTTTCCCCAGTGGTTGACGATTAACATCGCATGTGATTCCCTCAACCGCTTACTCCTTTTGTTCTCATTCCTGGCCAACCGTGGACCTGACATTTTCTCTTCGAAAAGAGATGGAATCTCCTGTTTTAACAACCAATTCGGAACCTACTGCGTCCGTTCTCCAGAAAATGCTCTTCCAAATCATCGCTGCTCAACTGTGGTGGTGGATTTTTTCTCAGATTTAACATCATATTTACAGGCTGTCAAGGAATATTACAATCTGATGAAGAACTCTGGCATACATGAATTGACAGTTAGAAACTCGGGTCTGCCTTCTGTAGGGAACCATGTGACCCCTGTGTTGAAGGGGACCAAATATTTACGGACCCAAACATGGTTTACAAAGTCAACGTGGCAGGTCAGGCGACTTTTATCAAGGCTTTCCTGCATGTGGCTTCGGTGCCATAACCAAAACAAGATTGTGGAGGAGTAGCTGTGTAGCAAGGATGGGTCTCGGAGCCCTCCAGATAACCGGCAACAGCATCCATGTGTATTGAGGTTGTGATGTCTGTGCATCCAAATCCAAGCTATTTGGTTCAGTATTTTAATGCTTGCTGCCCTTGTAAATATGAGAAGGCCGGCTTTCACTTGTATATTGAACATATGTACTTGTCAATTCATCCGTTATTAGAGCTAGATCGTCGACGAATAACATCAGGGGCGGAGCCAGGATTGGAATACATGTAGGGCTAGATTGTGAAACTTGAAAGTTCGATAGTTGCGGAGGATCCGATATTTCTAACTTTGGAGTGTCTGCGTGTGTGCTCTCAAAATTACTCCATTCATTTCATACATTTGTTTACTTTTTTTATTTATTGTGAGGGGTATTTTAATCAAAGGTAAATAGATAAATGAGACGGATGAAGTATTAACTAAGTAAAAATGCATCAATTTTGATTAGACATTAAGTTATTAAATTTGAAATTGCCGAAATAACAAAATTTCGTATTGCTTATGGGTAGCATTAATACACTTAAAACTACCAAATTGACAAGCTAGGTCTGAATCATCCAAAGATTCAACAGAGGATAATATGCTGAAGAGAACAATCCAAGTCAGCAACCTTGTTTATGGTATCACTGTTGATCAATTAAAGAAACTATTTGGTTTTCGGGGTACTATAAAGAGGTGTACCATTGATTCAGAGCACGTTGCTTACATAGAGTACTCAAAACCTGAACAAGCAGCAGATGCACTTGCTCTAAATAATTTCAAACTTGGTGACCGCTCCTTGGAAGTTCAGATGGCAAAACCTCTTCCTCCGAAACCTGCCACTTTGTTAGTATCTTCTTCCTTGCCATATTTTACTAATTTTTTTTAAATTTGTGCCTAGAGAATGACGTAAATGTGTGCTAAGTCTGCTGTGACCGATCTGTTTTGAAAATGTGTGCCAAGTCTGCTTTGAGGAGTCCACAAATTGACTTTTTTGGATTATGACTTCTGGGGTTTTTAGTTGTTAACTAATGTGCATGTGTTAAGTGAAGATCTATTGGTTGTAGCATTCTTAGTTCACACCCTTGAAGCTGCAAGGGTCTTGCCACCCTACTCCCATTTCCACTAGACCCACATTTTGGTTGTGGCATAAATGAACCTCAAAGATGCCCTATATAAACTATCTTCAACTCTTCAGCTTTGGAGCCATACTTGTGTCTAAACGACCCATCCTTCTCTGCAAGGGCAATCTTACACGACAGAGTAGAGGAAATGAAGGATATGAAGCATACAATATGATTAATGACAGTATTAAGCCTTTTTGTCTAAAGCATCGCTTCATTTCAATTTAAAACTAAATATTTCTTACTTTCAATTAATTTTCTGTTCGGAAGACATGCCTTCATTTTAAGACTGTCTAAATGTCTCGTAATTTGAGTGTTGAAGAGTCTGACGCTTGGATATGTACATACCCAAATCTGGGTGACGTAGCTTATTTAATAAGAACTCATTATTGGTCTCGGTGGATGTTGTTTACATTTTCGGCAGTGTTATGCTATTGTGGTTCTTTTGTCAGTAGTTGCATTGAGCTATTTTGGTTTCTTCCAATGTCTGTCTTGTGGTGCAGTTCATTTGTTTATTTGTGGACGGTGAGGGTGGTGGTGGTGGGCCGTGGGGGGGGTCTATTTTTATGTGCCCATGCTATTCCTTTATCTTGACGTAGGTGGTTTGGATAACTGTTTTATATGATGGTTTACATTTTGGCCTAAAGCGATTTATTTTTGTTCACAGATCCATCTCAAGATCACCTCCAAATGCTGATAAACGGCGTAGGTCCCGTTCTGTCTCACCTATGCATCATTATCGAAGTCGTAGATCAAAGTCGCCCATAAGATCTCGTCGTAGGTCTCGTTCACTTTCACCTAAAGCCAGGCATTCTCGACATCATAGATCCAGGTCACCGGCATTGCACCGTCATTACTCGAGTTATGATAGGCGGTCATATAGAGATGTGAGTGATAGATTCAGAAGGCGAGATTCATATGGTTCACGAGATTATCATGGCTCTGCTTCAAGAAGACATATTAGTAGGAATCCAAGTCCCCCAGGAAGGGAATCATATCGAGATCGTTCAGATTCGCCAAAATATCGCCATCGTAGTTCAAAGCACCTGTCAAAATCACCTGATCATCACCGGGGAGGTAGGTCTTGTACCACAAATGATGACGAAAGAAAGTCAAATCAGTGGCACCATTGGAAGTCCAGATCTGTTGAAGATAGGGATAAGTCGAGCAAAAGAACCGAGGGAAACAAAGAGAAGATCACACATCATGGTCGAAGGCGATCAAGGTCTGTATCTTGTGAAAAAAAGCTCCACAGTGGTGACAGATTGACCCCAGGAATTTCGGATGACAACTTGCCAACTCGTAGGAGGCGCTCAAAGTCAAGATCTGTGGAGCCTAAGCATAATTCTGATGAGAGAGTTAATAACTCAAAACATCGGAAGCGGAGTCGTTCCAGGTCTGTAGATGGAGACACACGTCGGAGGGTATCAAATGAAAAACATAAATATAAAGATAAAAGGCGTCCAAGGTCCAAATCTGTTGAGGATGATCGCAAGGCTGAAACTAGGAAGCGTAATCGCTCTAGGTCTGCAGATAGAGAAACAAGTCGAAGGGTGTCACATGCCAAACATAAATCTTTAGATGGAAGGCGTTCAAGGTCTAAATCTGTAGAGGGTGACCTTAAAGATGAAACTAGGGAGGAAAAACAGAGACGTCGCAGCAGGAATCGCTCTAGGTCAGTTTCTGCAGAACCCGATTCGCATTCAGGAGGCAAGTCCTCTAGACATAGGAATGTCAAAATGAAGAGTAAACATAGACGAGCATCAAGATCAAACTCGCCAGATGGCAAAGGCAACGAAAGGGGCGATGGAAGTGCAATTATGAAATCAAACTTTTGTAGTAGCACAAAGCATGAAAGTGATGCTGAAAATGACGGGAGCCCATCCTTAAAGCCCATGTTAGATGGAAGTGATTTTGATAAATCTGATATTGCTCCAGAGAGCTTATCTGGAAAACCCAACATTAGTGCTGAGCCAGAACTTTCGAATTAACGAGAAGGTAAACTTCAGCTGAGCCATATGTTCATACTTATTCTTTAGCTTCTTTAAATTGGGAGACTACCTCTTTTTTTTTTTTTTTTGGGATGGAGGAAACTGGAGGTTAAGGGAGGGATGGAGAGAGAGGGGGACAATTTCTGTTGTTTAGTGAGCAAATTGGGTTGTAGGGAAATCGAGGGGTCCATTTTCCCTCCTGCAAGTGAAAATAAAATCTTCCAACATAGGAAAGATGCATGTGTAATGTTCAGACGTCCTCTTACTAAATGTTACTTGTCATTGAATAATTGATTTTATAAGCTGTTTTCTGAAATGACCAATGTTATGGAGTCGCAGGATCAGAAGATCGAGAAGCCGGTCCATGTTCAGCCCATACTGACTTTGTAACCTGAACTTATAATTCACCAGGATGAAGTTTATGTCAATGTTAAGTAA
>JAOWBH010147340.1:0-21393 GCA_028566215.1 Silene coronaria | reverse complement strand
TATTTTGTGAGAGGAAATGGTATCCGTCACAAGGTTGTGACGGATACCTTCCGTCACAAATGAGAATTTGCCTTTTTTCTAAACTTTTATAAATTTTATTTTTTTAATGTTTAAATAGATGAGTTTAAAAACTTGACAAACTCATACACTTTATTATATCGCTTATATCGCTTATATCGCTTATATCGCTTATATCGCTTAAATTTTACACCATCAATTGTACTACAACATGTGTTATAGTCCATGAATTGTATATTAACATTATGTTTACTTGTATCAGCGAAGAAAATTTAAATTTTAATGATTTTGCTAGATTACTCCCAAACTTTGTTTTTTTCAAAATTTTCAAATTTACGCTGCCGTTTATAAAAATAGATAACGGAATACTCGTACGATTTTTTGTTAAACCAGTTAAAAGTTGCAGTGTATCTTACCTAGTATCAAGTCGCACCATCAAAACGAGACCTGACAAAATTGACCCGACCTGAATAACCCGAGACGAACCCGACCCGACACCCGAACTCAAGATCCGAACGTGTCCCGAACCCGAATAACCCGACCCGAATATTTATTATTGCAAATTGATTATTATCCACAAATAACTTGATACTAGCTGATCCGAAATGACCCGACCCGACCCGTTTGACCCGTTTGTCATGTCTATTCAAAACTACAATCTAGTAATCTATTGCCAAAACTATTTTTTTCTTTTTATTTAAATAAGCGCATTTATATCACGGATTTTAAACCCTCAATTTCATAATTAGAAAAAAAAAACTCTTTCCATATACGTTAAGGCTTCGTTTGGCAAGACATTTCATATACCTGTTTTGACTGAAATAACTTTTTTGACAAAAATTTCAGGTAACTTATTTTCCTGCACGTGTTTGACAAGTAACTTATTTGCCAAAATAAGTTATCTAAAATAAAATGCTACTCAAGGTAGCATTTGAGATTTTAGATGTCTGATCCCAATTTATTTTTTCCTTTTCACCCCTTCAATGTATTGTATATTAAATAATTATTATATGTTTTACGTTAGTTCATCAAAATAAGCTATATATTTAGTTAGTTTGCCAAATATTGTTTTATACAATCAGTTAGCTTATCAGCTCCTAATTTTCAGCTAACTTTTCAGATTTCAGTTAGCTTTTCGGACTTTAAATACCTTTTTAGTTAGTTTTACCAAATAAAATCTAACCCTTATTCGTTTCATACACCGTACAACTTATGAAACTGGTAGTATAGTTCATCAATTGTGTTGTCACCGAAACAACAGTGTCGCAATCCAAAATGATAAACGATGTTCACAAGTACCGGCCAGAGTGAGCTGTCATCCTAGCTAACACACTTTCATTACCCTATAAAATGACACAAGATGGCTTCTCCTTCTACCACCCTATTCAATTCAATTACTCACTTGTTGACAAAAACAAACCATTTTTTCTCTTAAAGCAAATTGGACCTAAAATTGGATACCCAAATCAATAAATACCCATATTCCATACCTTACATTTTCACTTTTAATATATGGGGAATTTGTGAATATACTGCCCATAAGATCTAATTAACTTATGAGCATTATTAGTTCAGTTGTTTTTAGTACCCGGAAAGTCGGAGAAGATCGTTTCAACTATCAATAAGAAAAAAATATAAAGATTTATACTGTTACATCTATATTTGTTGAATAATGCAGCCGTTGTATGAACGTTCAATTGATTTTGTTTTTTAATTATGAGTTTCATAGTTTTATCAAATAGCAATATTTAAAACTACACAAAAGAAAAAAGAAAAAAAAGATTCAAAAAAGTGTGGCCATACCCATCAAATTTTCACATAAAGATCATAGTTAGTATATTAATTTGGGTATGTAGATTAGATAGCTAAAAATCTTTGTAATGGTCCACTTGATCTTATTCCTTTTGTCTTTTCTCAAAATTTCATAGTGATCTTTAAAGAGGGGAAAGCAAGTTGGAAAAGAAAAGGACCCATAAAAAGTGATTGTGAACCCTTTTGTGTCATCTCATTTTCTCAACCTAGAATTTTCCTTGGCCATACTAGTTATATCAATATACCATCTTTGAAGGCATCTTTCAAAACATTCTTTAGTAAAATTGAAGAATGAAGATTCAATGTGATGTATGTGAGAAAGAAGAGGCTTCAGTGTTTTGTGCAGCAGATGAAGCAGCACTATGTGATGGGTGTGATCATAGAGTTCACCATGCTAATAAGCTTGCTACCAAACACCAACGTTTCCCTCTTCTTCACCCTTGTTCCAAAGATGCTCCTCGTTGTGACATTTGCCAAGTAATTAATTTCCTTTTTCTCTTTTTTTTTTTTTAACTTTTTTCATTTAGGAACATAATCTAAATACACATGAATTTGCAGGAAAGAAGAGCATTCTTGTTTTGCAGACAAGACAGGGCAATATTATGTAGAGAATGTGACATACAAATACACAAAACAAATCAACATACACAAAGTCACCATAGATTTCTATTAACTGGGGTTAAGATCTCATCATCAACTACTTCCAAAAATAGCAACACTTCATCCGAGTACTTGATGGATGATAATATGCATATTCCTGGTTGGACATTGGAGGATTTGTTACACTCTTCTTCTGCTTTTCAATCTAAGGTTTGCATCAATCTTTCTTTATTTTATTTTTTAATTATCAATTTGGACATCCATTTTCAATTATCCAATAAATTATGTCGGGATCCTTTTCAAAATATCATTGTCATCAATAACTTAGCTCGCTTCAAAAACTCGTCAACTCTCAAAACATGTACATCCGTTCTCGGTCAATACCTTATTTTTCCTTCACAAAATTAAATAAGTGTAAACTATTCCTCGAAATAGAGACTCGTATCTTTTAAATTTTGAATCGGTAAAGTGTAAACATACCCAATCTCCTAGTTAAAGTCTTTAATTTACATTCATGACGTGAATAAGATACCTAAAAATATTGATTGTTCAACCGCCATGATAAAAGGCTGAAAGCTAAGTTTGGTACTCTTTGCTCTTATTCATTTAGTTTACCTAATATTAAATATTCATTGATTCGTCACAAAAAATTAAATGTAAACAATTGATTTATAAAACTTTTTTTTTTTTTTTGACTAATCGACAAATAGTACAAAACTGCATCTTGAAGCTTGGAGAGGCAATAAAAATATCGTAGATTCTGCCTCCGCTAATCAAACTGAGCTTGAATTTAATTTAACAAGAGTGATATCTATTTTCATAGTCCAAAACATTTGCTTAGCAATTATATTCTTTATGTAAGTAATTTAGTTAAAGCTAAGCAAATGATTAAGATGAAGACAATATTGTAACATAGAATATAAAATAAATGAATTGGATAGAGTTTATTTATTTATGATGCATGCATGGGGATTGGAGATAAGAGGACATATCTTTATGGTAACTTAAATGTTACGGACTTTTATAGACATGTAAATATTCCGATTCTGATATTATTTATTTAATTAAACAATATTATCTTAAATCTTACAGAATTCTGAGTCGATGAAGAACAACGTTAATACAAAAAGTCAAGTTGAAGAAACAAGCATGGGTTCATATGATAGCACAGAAGAGTATTCAAGAATGTGGGAATTTCATCCTCAAGAACCACTTGTTCCTTCCCATTTAGGGCATTTACCTCTTATCTTCCTTGACACTTGATCATTATTAATAATAATAATAATAATAATAATAATAATAAACAATCTTCACATTTATGGCTCCATTCATTATTTTCAATTGAAAAATTTGTACGTTCCATTTCTTTTATTAATTAACAAAGCGACGAAAAACAAATTCAATTTCTGATAAAAGTCTTTTCCCATTTTTAGTTAACTCAAATCTTCAAACACGTCTGTACATGTAAGGAATAAAAGTCTAAATTAACATGGAGTGGAAGTAGTCAAGTGTTACTTCAAGCTACAAAAACGTGCATTTTTCAGCATTGGAATACTGCCCCTTATGTATGAAGGGATCAAGGGATACACTTGCCGGAATCCGGTCCCAATGAATCAAGCTTATTTTTTCAAGCTTATCCGAATCATCTGTTAACATATGTTGTAAATGTCTTCTATTTCTTTGAATACTAAAAAATTTCAACAAAAACTTACTCTCTCCCATCCATTCGAAAGGTTACAATTGCTTTTATCACACTTGTCAATTCATGTTTTATAGCTTCTACTCATGTTTTGGGCGATAGGTATTAGACGATATTTTAGCATAACAAAATATCCGTATCATATATTGTGAGGTGTATCTTATTATTGTTATTCTGTTGCCTAAATTTATGCTTGTATTTAGGTAAATATGTTAGGGTAAAAGTACTATATATAAGTTTTATTATTATACTATCTACAAAAAATTCCCCAAAATTGTTTTCTTTATGGTATTAGATCCAAAAAAATTCTTTAATTTCTTTTCTTTTAATCATTAAGGATGACAGTTGGAGATGCAGGAAAAGGAGTCGAAGGCAATGGAAGAGGAAAACCAATCGAACAAATTCCTCTAACATCGCCGTTATACCTACATCCCTCCGATAGTCCGAGTCTGTCGTTGACACGAACGATTTTTGATGAAGAAAATTACTCACTTTGGGTTGATGCAGTCAAGAACGGCCTCAACGCCAAAAATAAACTTGGATTCGTCTAGGGGTCTGTAAAGAAATCGGTCATACCCAGAGGAGGAGAAGAAACCTTGGAGAGTTTAGCATGGCGTCAGTGCAACGCAATGGTGAAAGCGTGGCTAAGAAACGTCATTGATATAAAGCTCCACCCTAGTATTGCGTTTGCTGAGACGGTTCTAGAAATTTGGCAGAAATTGCACAATCGATATGCGACTAGGAATGCACAGCGTGTTCATCCGTTGAAAGCCGATTTGAATGAGTGCAAACAAGGTAAGGGTGAGTCAGTGGTTGAATACTATACTAGTCTAAAGTTACTTCACTCACTCGAGCATATGCGCTGACACTCCGTGAAGAGAGACACAAGACGATGACAAAGGCCAAGGAAGAGATAAACGATGCAGCTATGGCGGTGAAAGCCGCTGCTAACAGTGGACATGGTGTTTCAGGCAAAGAACGAGAGAAGAATGGACAAAATCCGATACATAGCACCTTCTATAAAAAAGACTATCACACCGAAGAAAATTGCTATGAAAAACACGGATATTCCACTCGTGATCGCGGATGAGGCCGTCGCGGAGGACATGGACGTGGAGGCAAAGGCAACAATAATACTTTTCAAATAGCCAATGCAACGTCAACTAGTGAATCCAATTCACAGAATCTCACGTCGGAAGAGCTCGTAACGTTGCGGAGTTTGTTGATCAATAAACCAGAAGGTAGTTAGAAGGCGAAAGGTATGAAACATATATATCATGGTGAATGGTTACTTGACAGTGGTGCATCGCACCACATGACAGGTAAGCGAGATTTATTTGAGAGGCCATGGAAAGGCGTGCCCTTTGTTGTTGGGCTGCCGAATGGTGATTGTAGCACAAGAGCATGGAAGAGTTACACTGAACAATAATTTTGTGTTTAAAGATGTTTTATATGTTCCGACTTTAACTTGTGATTTAATCTCGGTACAACAGTTAATTGATGAAAATAATTGTGTTGTGACGTTTTACCCTGAAAATTGTGTTATACAGGACCGATCTACGAGGATGAAGATTGGACGGGGTGAGCATAATGATGGGGTTTACATTTTGAAGAATAATAATGAAGTCACGTCAAAGGTGAAAGTCAGCAATGATGTCCGTCTTTAGCACAGGAGACTCGGTCATCCTTCCAGTAGTATTTTGCCCTCCTTTTCTAATTTAGTTGGTTGTGATTTAGTTTGGAACTCTAATGATATTTGTGATTCATATTGTCGAGCCAAACAAACTCGGTCAGTTTTTGCAATTAATAATAAAAGAAGCGATGAATTGTTTGCTTTAATTCATTGTGACGTTTGGGGACCATATATGAAAAGTCGTTTGTCTAGTGCGCGTTATTTTCTCACTATCTTAGATGATCGTAGTAGAAGGGTATCTGTACACCTAATGAAAGACCAAGGAGAAGTTAGCCAGTTAATTAAAAAAAATTTAAGATGACCTTGACCCAATTCGGTAAGAAGGTAAAAGTGGTGCAAAGTGACAATGGGACGGAATTTTTGTCGGGAACATTGAAAGAATATTACAATGAGAATGGAATGCATTTTCAAACTAGTAATACCGACACACCGCAACAAAATGGGAGGGTGGAGCGAAAACATGGGCATATTCTTGAAAAAGCTAAAGCCCTCCGATTTCAAGCCGACTTACCCATAGATTTTTGGGGAGAATGTGTACTTACGGCAGCATATTCAATCAATCGAACTCCTACTCGCTTCTTACATGGATCAACTCTTTATGAAATTTTATATGGGAATAAGCCTAGTCTCGAAAATATAAGGATTTTTGGTTGTCTTGCTTATGCCCATCACAACAAGGATCGACACAAAGATAAGTTCAGTGAGCGAGGCAAACGGTGTATATTCCTTGGCTACCCACGTAATAAGAAAGGGTGGAAGGTGTATGACCTTAAGCAGCGAATTATTTTTGAGTCTCGAGATGTGATATTTTACGAACATGTTTTTCCTTTCAATATATCTGATAAAATTGAGGAATACGTGGGCAATCAAATTGTTGATGATACGGCTGTACCCATTGAGGACCCCTCTATTCTTATACAAAATGATGAAATTGTAGAATAGGTTGCCAAGGATGGGGGAGTGCTGAGAGTATAGGTACGCAAGACCGTCACACAGAGGTGGAAACACCATCTGAAAACTCCAAGACAGCTAATTACGAGAAATTTGAGCCTTATTGGAAAAGAGATTATGTTTGCAAGTCGACGCGAATTGTAAACCCCACAACGGCAGCTCACTCCGATCAGTCCGGATCCCCAAGAAAAGGTACCTGTTATCCACTAGCTAATTACGTCACAACCAATTGTTTTTCTTCTTTCCATAGGAATTTTCTAGCAGCTATTGATGCCATTAAAGAACCAAATAATTACTTGGAGGCAGCTAGAAAGTCCGAGTGGAGGTTGGCCATGGCGAAAGAAATCGAGGCCCTTGAGGCCAATGGAACATGGAAAATCGTTGATCTACCTCTAGGGAAACGACCTATTGGTTGCAAATGGGTGTACAAAGCTAAGTATAAAGCAAATGGGTCGATAGAACGCTATAAAGCGAGACTAGTAGCACAAGGCTTTACACAAGTAGAAGGTGTGGATTATCATGAGACTTTTGCGCCGGTAGCAAAAATGACTAGCATATGGTGCTTACTAGCATTGGCGGTCGCAAAGGATTGTCCATTGCTCAGTAGACGTCAATAATGTCTTCTTTCATGGTGAACTAGATGAAGAAGTATACATGAAACTGCCGCAAGGTTTCGAGAAACGGCTGGAACAAACAAGGTATGCAAGCTGCAAAAGTCATTATACAGTCTCAAAGAGGCTTCACGAAATTGGTTTGCCAAGTTAGCAAATTCATTGACGAGGTACGGTTTTGATCAATCCCTAGCTGACTACTCGTTATTTACCTTTAATAAGGACAGTTTGTTTCTTGGAGTTCTTGTTTACGTTGACGACATGATAATCGTGAGCAATAACGATGATGCTTGCACACGGCTGAAATTGTTCCTCGACAAGAGTTTTGGGATAAGGACCTTGGTCGCCTCAAGTATTTTCTTGGGATAGAAGTGGCAGCGGGCACAACGGGGTTGTTCCTTAGCCAATGAAAATATGCAGTGGATATCGTCAAAGAAGCGAGATTGGCAGGGGCAAAACCGGCGAGCACCCCCATACAGACGAATCACAAACTTGCATTATCCATAGGGTATGTTCTTAAGGATCATATGAGATATCAAAGGTTGGTTGGACGACTCATTTATTTGACAATTACCTGGCCAAATTTGGCGTATGTCGTACATATCTTGTCACAATTCGTTCATGAACCGAGAAAAGAGCACTTGGAGGCTATTTTGCGCGCGCTACGCTATGTAAAAGGAACTCTCAAGCAAGGGAATAATAATGCGTAAGGATGCGGATTTAAATTTGTATGGTACTCGGACTCAGATTGGGAAAGTTGTCCGCTCACACGTCGATCATTGACCGGATATTTCATGGCCTTAGGTAGGACTCCAATTTCGTGGAAGGTTAAGAAACAAGCTACTGGTATCGTGCCATGGAATCGGTGACAAGTGAATTGATATGGCTAAAAGCCTTCCTTAGTTCACTCGGTATCAATCATTCGAAACCTATGCAAATCTATTGTGATAATCAAGCCGCTTTACACATTGCGAAGAATCCAGTATTTCATGACCGAACCAAACATATTGAGATAGATTGTCATTTCATCCATCATCATTTGGTTCAAAATACTATTTCGACTTCACATGTGCGGAGTAAGGAGCAAGTGGCAGATTTGTTTACGAAAGCTCTCGGTGGGGAAGCATTTGAGTATCTACAATTCAAGTTGGGCATCGGTTTACCCGTAGCTCCAACTTGAGGGGGAGTATTAGACGATATTTTAGCATAACAAAATATCCGTATCAAATATTGTGAGGTGTATCTTATTATTTTTATTCTGTTGCCTAAATTTATGCTTGTATTTAGGTAAATATGTTAGGGTAAAAGTACTATATATATACCCATGTATCGTTGTTTTATTATTATTCAATATACACAAAATTCCCCAATTGTTTTCTGTAATAGGCAAGACCAATCAGATTTGTTTCAGAATAAATGATAAGAGAAAACTAATAAAAATGCAGCATAAGTTAAGAGCACCCCTAGACTCAGTAACTGCTCAACATGGGTACCAATAACAAACCTAATCGACAGTTGACAAATGAAGAATGATAGAAAAACACGAAAAGAAATAACCGAACGAGTAGAGTCCACTTCATATTGGTCGCAAAAATGGATCGAATGTGCATAAACAACCCATGTATTACCAAGTACAACTACAAAAAAATTATTCCGACTAACGAGTAAATAAAACATTGGATTAGTAGTAGCATAGACTATAAAGAGTTAAATCGACATTTTCGCACATCAAAATTCAGTATCAAAACACGGCCAAAGACTTGAGCTTTCATTACATTATACCTCATTGATGGATGTACGGAGCCGTGAAAAAAAGCATGGGAGATCAGGTAAGCTTATGGTATAACGATAACAGAGAGACAAACATACAAATGATAGCTAGTCGGCTCGGAAACTTGATTCATGAAAACATATTTATACTTGGGAAGCTTACGCTGATGTTTCTATACAGTGACAATAAACAAGGTATACATCACAACACTCAGCTGCATATTTCAAGACAAAAAAAAATGCAGCAATTTGTAATCTTGAATATTCCTTTTCTCTCCCCATCTCCCACTCGATTTCTGTTTCTTTTTTATACTTTACAACCCTTTGTGCCGGAAAGGGGAATGAAGGCAGAAAAAAAAGATAAGATAAATATACCTGGAGAAGTACATTAAGGCTAACTACTTAAAAATTTCCACCCGCTATTGCTCTGATAATCCACGAATATGTAAATAATGTCCTGCAATGGCAATGGAAATCTATAATTTATCAGTTAGTCTTTGCAAGGCAATTTTCATCTTGGGTCATTCGGGAACGGTCTCTTTGTATTGCCAACACAAGGGTAGGACTACATACATCCGACCCCGGCCCCCTACCTCGCAATTTGCGGGAGCCATTGCGGCACTCGGGTAATGTTGTTGTATCAGTTAGTCTATGCGGAAATGTTATGAGATGAGACAATGAGTGAGTTGTATATGCATATAACAGTCAATATTTCATAGTTTAGACTAGGTAGTTAAACGTTTCAAGTGCAAAATGAATGAAAAAGTATTAAATACCTGCCTTCAACTCAAGGGCACAACAGTCTTTGTCATGAAGTGAAAGCGAAAATTCTATCAGCTATATTTGTGCGGCATATTGGACACTCAGAACAAGCCAGTGAACAAGGTTTACACACTGCAAACAAGTAATACCAAGGTCAAGAACGAAACTAGTATTACAAGGGGTATAAACTGAAAAGAAAGGAGAAGGGTTGTGAGAGCTTACAACAAAAATGTCGGCAAGGAAGAAGAATTGCTGCTGTAGGTGATTCATAACACACTTTGCATTGATGGGAATTTGTTTCTCCGTTGGTCAATTGCTTCTCTTTTTCCTTCATTTCTTGCATTCTTGCCTGAAATATCAAACAAGGGTACCAATTTGGAATCATGAGTACAAAATGGCAGTGTGTTAACTGCTGAACAAAGAGTAGGCCATGTATTACCAACAAGTAAACAATTGAGGCAGACATTCAACACTAGCAATCATAACACATAAGATAACAAACCACTTGCAGGTCTTGGGTTAACAAGACACAAGGTGCCCCAAGGCCAAGTCAGCCCCGAGGCACGGTGTGCCGCCTCATAAACAACAGCCGCAGTGTTACTCCAAACAATCTACTATAGCTTTTTTTTGGTAATACTTCATCTTTACTTGAGATAATTTGCTTTAAGTTTGAGTTTTTTTTTGTAAGCATATGAAGATGGCCCAACAAGACCTACGTCTATTCTCCACCATACAACATATAGCAAAAAAAGAAACATAAACCATTGTCTAGGATGGAATAAAATTGAGTGGAGAAACAGGAGTGAAATAATGTTGTCCTAGTAGCCATTTTGCAAGCAAATTTACGTCCAAGCAAATCTAAGAAAACAAACCAGATATGCAACAAAAAGCGAAGATTATACCTTTAGTCGAGCAACTAAAGGTTCTTCTCGAGGAGCGTCTTGGACTAGTTTGTTTACCTCCAAAGGCTGTGCTTCTTTCTGAATGTTGTTCTTAACCACACCAGTGATCCCATTTTCATTTAAGGTATCTCTATCACTAGGCCTCTCTTCAGTTACAGACTCAGAGACAATACCCCCCTCTTTCTTCAACTTTGCAACAAGAACCCACATATTAGCTAGATCATTTTCTAGAGCTGCCTCCCGTTTCTTAGCCTCTTCAACCCTTTTCCTGCATTCCTCTTCTACAAACTCCTTTTCAGCCAAAGCAGCCACAAGAGAAGCTTCCCTCTGCTTCCTTGCCTGTAGCTCCATCTTGAGGTCTTCTGGGTCTAAACTGTACGAGTCAAAGGCGTCATAAACGCCTCCAGAAATATCATTAACTCGACTAGAGTAACGATTTTTCTTTCCTGCCCTCAGACCATTGCGGGTCCCATTAGCTGTTTGGCTTCCTCGGGAATGCGCAAACTCATGTGCAGCCTGCAGGTCTTTTTCTAATTTTGCATTCTGAAGTGAGAGTTTAGTCACTTCAGCCGCCAAATTTTTTAGCTCGACTGCTGCAGCAGAAGCTAGTTCCTTTGCATATGAAGCTTCCTCTGAAAGTTTTTGTTTTTGTACACGCAATCCACTATTTTCTTCTACTAGCTGAACATGTTCCAGCTTAAGTTTCTCATTTTCTATCTCCTGGATAATGATGGTTAAAAAGAAATCTTAGTCCACAAAGTTTTGTAGCTCTGTACCTAACAAATTTTTTCATCTTCAATGTTTTCCGGCTAGTCTCTTGCGAGACCGCACATATGAGAAACTACAACACACAATTAACAAGGGTTGTATTAAATGTATTGTTAGTTAGACAGTAAATAGAGCGCTCTGTCTAACAAAAACTATCATGTGAGAATGTTTCGTTTGATGATTTGTCTAAACTTGAAACAGACCATAAATATGTTTCACACATTCCAATGGTTAACCTTAGACACAGTGCTGCTCTAATCTAGCATATTCACGAGAAATTACCTGCGATTGAACTTTCTTTTTCAATTTCCCAGTATATTCATCTGTCAATGCATTTTCAGAAGGTAAAGACAACTTATCAACAGCGACAGAGCCCAACTGCCTTTCCAGGGCATCTATCCGCTCATGCAGTTCTTTATTCTCAGCACACTAAAAAAATACAACATCGAAGTTAGAACAAACGCTTCTGACGTGAGTAACTAACTCGGTAAATAGGTAGAAAGCCAGGCAAAGTAACAATTCCTACCGTATTTTGAAGTTGTTCTTGGAGAATCCGATTATCGGCTGCTCTGATCTGCAATAAACAGAAAATTGGTAACCTATAGGGCGAAAATTTCAAATAATCAAGATGAAACCTTAGCGTATACACATCTAGACACCATGCACGCTTCAAAATTATTCAAGATGCTCAAGAACTCAAACAAAATAACTGGTGACACAGTCAATGACCATTGACCAATAAACATGTCAAATTTCACTACTGTGAGTGAAATAAGGGATAGAGATACTACATGGGCTAAGAGTGAATTATGTGACATTTGATGGGGAGCTAAAATGGAGCTCAGTCGTGAACATTTACTTGCTCTAGTGCTTCATATACGCTTTACTGAATGAACTTGTAGCATATTTGTTACAATGAGCAAACATGAATCTGAATTAGTTGAGCTACTGAGACCTGGGTGGTAGGCAGCCACTTTCTGTACATAATTTTCATGAATTTTAATCTCATGCAATGCCAAATTGCCAAGTACAAGGACTCTCTATCTACCCCAACACCAACACCAACACCATCACCACACTGTCACACACAGCGAGGGACCTTAACAACCTTCTAACAAAATTTTCATGAGTTGAGTCTCATGTAATGCCAGGTAGGCAGATCCCTATACCCCTCAGCCCCAGGGAGACCCATACACCCAGAGAGAAGGGACTTAGCAACATAAAAAATATCTGTCCTGAAACTAAAACAAATTAACAATGCAACACTCACCTCTAGCTCAAAATCCTTTTGGCTACATTCAGTCTTCAATCTTGATACAGTCTATCAATAAGAGGTCAAAAACGACGTTGAGCATCAAAATAATTCACCAGAAGCTTGAAATGCTTATAAAAAATAGCTAAAATAGACAGCCAAACTGTATTCACAGAAGAAATTAGAACCTGCTGCATATCGATTAAGGAAGCATTGGCCACTGACGCCTCACCACTCTGGATAATGCGCTGTTCAAGAAGCCTCATTTGCTTTCGCTTTTCTTGGATTTCACGTTCCAAATTTTGGATCTGCGTCGAAGAACAAAATATACATGAGTATCAATCTATCAAAAAAACCATGAGGCCCTCATATATCGGTTGTATAATAACACAAATGTCACATAACTGGAAATTAATTCTCTTTTTTGATAGCAGGCTTAAAAATATGACAGCAAAAATTTCACTCTATTTACAAGGGAGATCACAAATATAGTATCCACGGCTCCACGCTAATCAAAATGACACTTTCAGAGTGTAATAATGTTTTTTTCTGCAACTCCAAAAACTTAAACAATTCAACATCCCTCACAGAACAAGCTAGAATGAGAGGAGATGGACATACTTGTGTCTTTGAAGCATCTGGATCATTCACAGATTGCTCCACCAACCGCTTAAGTGTGCTTGTACTAAAAGCAATTTCTCCAGCAAGCATTTTCACTTGTTCCACAACAAGATCCATCTCATCGGACATTGTAATATCATCCTGCACCCCATCAAATGGCATAAATTCATAAGAACCCGGAAGATGAAGTAAATAAAGACAAACAAGGTGTGCAGTTTGCATCTCCAACAATAAAAGAACACAAATCACATCACAATCTCATTAGATAACTGAAAAGTGTACTATGTTAATGTGCGCATGATTGAGAATATGAAGAACATCCCAATAGATGCACAAATGAATGCAACGGTTTTCGAAAAATGAATACACAATACTTGTGTCACAAAACGCAAGGTCTAAAAAAGGTATACGCTAGGTAATGTGCCGGAAAGTCAAGTAAATTAAAGCATTAATAAATTAAAGAACTATACTCTTCAATATTCTTTGCATATTTTGCATCATGTCTTGTATTTTTTTCATTGTTTTACACTGTTACCTTACACAGTCACACTGACTGTAAGCATGACCTTTCTTGTACATGACCTTTCTTGTACATAACGTCGACTAATTTTTAGATTAAGGTTTGTTGTTTTTATTGGTATGATAAGCAAAAAAATGATAGCCGGTTAGGTGCAGAAAAGCCTACCGCTTCAGACTAATGAAGTTCACATAGAAAAAGAAATAAATAAAGCTCCCAAAAAACATATGCTTACAGTTGTTAGATTCATGAGATCACCAGCTTGACTAGATGATCTCACGAAGCTGCCCGCTTCAGAAAGTTCATTGTCCAATTTGCTCGATGATCTTGTGTGATTAAGATCACCAGAAGGATCCACCAATTCAGATGATGGAGAATCCTTGCTATTTTCACCATCACCAAGCTCGGATTTCTGAAACCCATCCAAGTAAACAAAGTTGGAGGTCAATTAGGACATTTTCTAGCTTCATACTAAAATTACATTCACCATGGTTGATTCCAAATATTTGAAGTTACCCACTTTTAGTAAGTAGGTAAAATCAACGTTAAAATAATTCCAAACATTTCGATGAAAAATGTAGAACCTTCTGAAGCAGGAAAGTTGGACATTAAAAAGGGAGGAATTACGAGTAACTAAACAACAAAGTAAAAACATCAACAACAAAGTTCTCAACACAGTATTTGTTGATAAGAACGTACATCTTCAGACTGAGTTCTCTGATGTCCATCACCCAAATAACCAGGAATAGTGTTTTTTGTGGAAACAAGTATTAATTTGGTCAACCGTTGAATTCTACTCATAAGAGCGGCCTTTGCTTCTTCTTCTTCCTCCAAGCGGGATTGCATTTTAGATTGACCTTCTTCCAACTATAACATTATCAGATTGACTCAGAACTGTAGAAAGTTGATTCAAACATATTTAAATCTGTTAATTAAGAATGAAAATGCACCTTCTGCTTTAAAGTCAGTATCTCCTCGTGACTAACTCCTACTAGCATCCCTCTCCTGAACTGATCGAGTTCTTCCTTAAGAACTGAAATTTCTCGCTGATACTTTTTAATTAAAGACTTCTCATCAATGATCTGGAGAAAGAAGATTCATTAGGGCGCTTGCAGTAATTCCAAAAAGAAAAATACCAAAATGTATTAAAAAAAAGGCACACCTTGTTACGTGAAGCATGTATCTCTACACGCTTTGCCCTGCTAGCAAATTTTAGGGTATTATGAGTCTCTTCCATACTGCTGGATGCAGGGGTAACTGTGCATATAAGCTGCAGATTTTCAAAGTGAGAATGACTTAAGGATATGCATAGTACAAGAGACAGCCCTTGAAAGTCCGTGTTACTGAGTTCTTACACTACACAGCATATCTTTACAAAATTGATTAGTCAATATATAGAACACATCTTTTTTTTTTGATAAGGTAAGAAAAATAGATTGATCCTCTAGGATAGGACCAACCTATTTCATCCTTTCGAATGAGCAAGGTAAGTTGTGGCCAACGACTTCCAAACCACCTCAAAAGAGTTGAACAAGAATGCCCAAGAGAGGCCATAGAGTCAGCGACTTTGTTGGGCATCCAAAAGCCATGACACATTGGCACAATATATATGCCATTAACTAGTTTACACCTGTAATCCTTACAGCACTGGAAGTTCAACATATTCATACCCTGATATGCCAAGTCCACACCATCCGAAAACAAAGGAAAGACCACTAAATACTATAGGAGTTACGCATCAAGTTAGTAACTGACTTTAATTTGCTAAATTCTGCTTTCAGTAACTCACCGAAACATGTCCACGGCCACCAAGAGACGACTGAAGAAGACGAGTAAGCTTCGAATCTCTGAATGGAATATGGGAAGCTTTGCCCTCACTCAGTTTCCCAATTACCTTCACACAGAACGAGACAGGTTAAAGTGAGTAGAAATATTATGTTCAGATTTACCGAAAGATTTTCTTCCAGTTTACATCAATAAGACATAAAATACTTCTCAAAAATGTATGCTATATCTTATCTGGGAAAACAACATGTCCTGGGAAACCTACAGTTCCAAGAGTTAAAAGACTTTTATTGATATATGCTCCTTCCTTTCTCCTTAGGCCAGTTGTTTCAGTTTTAGAGCTCTCAGATCCAGCCAAGTCTATCAAATTCTGCAATACCATAATACTTTTGTTAGATAAAAACTACTAAAACAAAACCAAGAGACCCACGTAGAAAATTCTTGGATTGTGATTATACCAGCTGCGAGAATATCACCCCATCATATTCATCACCATGTGCGCTGCTCTCTATCATCTACAAGTTAAGAGCTCCAGTTTAGCATATTTAGCAAAAGCTATATGATTCTAAAAGAAATTTGCAACAGTTTACAGAAACAGAAATCAACAAAAGCAATTTGATGGGTGTGGCCCAACAATAGTTTTTTACATTAATTAATAGGTTCCTAGCCAACAGTATGATTGTTATTTGCCTTTCTATAATTGCAGATTAAGAACGACTGTTGATGTCGAACTCACTACCCTAACTTAATGCAAGAGACTCCTTGGAGGCATTGAGCTAAGACATCAAAATTCAAAAATGATTCATATTAATAGACCACAACTGACAGGCTGACACTTGTTACTGCAGTGAAATGGGCTTTGTAGAATGTACGAACCCACCATGAATTTCCGCTTGAAAGTAGAGACTAGTCGGAGAAGTGTGGAAATTATGGTAAAGATTTTGTAGACTTTAAGTCTCGTTAGTGTCTATTAATTGTAACACACTAACAGGACTTATAACTAGTTTTGTGATTCAGTCAAAAGTGAAACACAAAAATACTAGTTTTGTGCTTCTGTTTCCAATAACTTAACAATTCATCTACGGCTTCTGAACTTCAAAACAAGTTGATAAAAATGTAACTGCGTTCAAGGAGCTCCTACCCAATGAAATCAAAATTATGAAGTAATGAAGCTGGCAAAATGGATCCACAAAAACAACACTGCATTATATCAAAATTATTACCAGGGTGAATATGGTGTGACTTCTGCTACTAAAAAGGTTAAAGTTGTTGGAACCAACATGGCGATGCTCTGCCAGAAGAGAAGTTATGTGTTAACACAATTATTCACGTAACTGAAAGAAAAAGAGCATATTAGCCATATACAGCTTCCAAATCCCAAAATTTGAGACTGACCTTCACCGGCAGCAATAAAAGACAGTGCATGCCCAGGAGACAACACAACCTCTTCCTTAATACCTTCGACATACGTTCCCTAACAATCCAGAAAATAATGGTGCAGAAACATGTAATGAGTGAAAGATATGCATAAGAGAACTCAGCTGTTTAAAGGAAATGACACTAATGCCAACCTGGACATCTTCCCTGACACGCAAATTCTGACCAGTAGGATCAAGCAAATCATTGATAATCTGAGAGCACAAGTACACAATTGAAATGTATTCGAAAGAAAGTAACATAGACATTGGAAAGATAATATCATAATATTAATTTAAACAAAAGGGGACATCCCCTTAGTTTCATAGAATACGCAGACTATCCTAAAAGTAAACCAAAAGGCCTCGGAAAATATAAACATGAAAGCTTCGGTATTGCAACTGACCTCATTATAAATTTCGAGATAGGAAACACGGAGCAGAAATTCTCGCCCTGGAGTCTAAACCAGAGACAATAACAAACACAAAAAAAATTTAGAACTCACACTTAACAATAGTGCATATATAAAACAAGAAAAGGTACGAAGTAATGAACCCTTCAACAATCTTTGCAAAGAAAAATATTCAGTATATGTTATGCTTGGGACTATTCGAGCATTTATGTTTTACCTCTTGTATAATGCTGAAAACATCTTTGATGGCCAGCGGTATGATACCAGGGCAATTTTGATCCCCCTGTTCAGATAATCACTAGACATGAGCAATGCAGAATGCAGATAATAATACAAAGACTTCGGGAAGAAAAAGACGGAAATCAGCAAGTATGCAATGATTTCACACTAAAGCTGAAAAACATGTGTTCATCTAGTTACTTACATGCATTGTATGTGTCTTCCCACTACTAGTAACACCATAAGCAAAAACAGTACCTGCATTTACAGCAAGCATTATCATAAATTAACCAGCAAAAATTCTAAATTTCCTTTGTTTGGAGCAGTCATTACACTTGAAAACTGTTATGGTTACAAAACCAATACAATCAATACCCAACCCAATTGATTTCATGTTCCAGATAAGCACCTTTGCTGGTAAATTGACACTACCAAAAGACAATGTCATTAAGAGTCGGTGTTTTGGAAATTACCATTAACACCTTCCATTGCAGACTTCACAACAGGCCTAGCTGCCACATCATATACGTCCTCTGTAGCCGCAGTTGCTCCAAACACCTTGTCTGCAGTTAGTGATGCACTTAATTATTTGCAATCCTCACAATTAACACTGAATTAGCAACAATTCGCTAGTTCTAATTTCATTGTCAGCTTCTCTACATTGCCATTTAGTAACATAATCTCGAAAAAATGATTAAACGGTAAAACTAATATCATAATTAACACTGAATTTGCAACATCGTCATTAGCAACAATTACTCTTAACCATATCTCAGTTAACACTGAATTTGCAACAATTCACTATTCCACATTCTCTTTTCAGCTTCTACATTGCCATTCAATAATTGAATCCCAAAAAGCCGACAATAACATATTCGCAATCTCATCTTCACATCACAGTTACCTCTACATTAGCAACCCTCGCTAGTCACTACTCCACATATCAATGTCAGTTTCTACATTGTGATTTAATAATGCAATCTCAAAAATCAACAAATTAAACAGCAAAGCTATTACATAATGCAATAATATCAACTCAATTACGGCATTGAAATCATACAATCTCACCGTTATACCACAATTAACACAAAATTAGCAACAATTCACTACTCCACATTTCAATTTCAGCTTCTACATTGTCATTTAACAATTCAAACTCAATCAATCAACAATTAAATGTCAAAAAAAGAAACAATCACACAAATTAAACCAAAAAAAAAAAACACAAAAATTAAACAAAAAAAAAAAAAAAAAAAAAAAATTGAATTAATTAATGATTACCAAAAGCGTAAGCAGTAGCCGGATTATACTCGCAGCGAACCATCTTATCACCATCCGGATACCACGAAATTTCATCTCCTCTCTGATACTCTCTATCACTAATTAATCAAAAATAATAAAATCAAATTAAAATCTAGGTCAAAATCAAACATCAGATCTAAACAACAATACAAACGAAATCATATAAAAACAATTCGTACTTTAACGGTCGAAATCTCACGGTAACGGAGATACTATCACCAGAACCAGCAGTAGACGACGATCTGACACCATCCAACGGCTCAGTAAGCAAGTCATCAACGGAGTTAGTAAGAAACGGAACCGGAGACCGACTACCGTAACTCGTCATTGACCTCGAACCGAACCCGGTCGAACCGGAAGAAATTGAACCGGATTTAGGAATAAACCGAGCGTTAAACGACGACGTAGAAGACGACGTAGTAGTAGTTGTTGACGAGCTCGGCGTTCTTCGGTAGCTGAACGGTGAGCTACTCCTTGCTCTTCTCGACATCTACTGAAACGACGCCGTTTCAATTCCAAAACTCTCACACACACACACAAACAAACAAACAAACACACTTCCTTTCTATAATAATAATAAAATTAATAAGTAGTAAAAATGTGAAAACGTGAAAATGAAGGAATGAAGAAAGAAAGATAGAGAGAGGAAAATGGAAGTGTCAGAAATTGCACATGCTTGTGTTTATGTCATTTGAGTGAAGATGAAGTTTTAAATTTTTTTGTTTTTTTTTGTTTTAAGGTTCGATAAGTCTCGCTTAAGACGGAATACCGGTTAATTTTGTTGATTAAAAGGGGATTAAGTTAATGAAACTGGAGAAAATGCGGATGGAATGACATTACTGGAAGTGTAGAGAGAGAAAGGGAGTAGTTGATGTCAAATAACTGGTGAGAAAGAGGGGAAAAATTGGTTGATTTTTTTATTTTTGTTTTTGTTGTGTTATTTTAATGAGAAGGGAATTTGAAAATTTGAAATGAGGGTGACGTGGAGAGGGAGGTGACGTGGCGTGAGAAGATGGTTATTGGTTGATGGTTTATTGGGAGAGGTGAATTGTTAATTTATTTACTCTTTTACTGTGAAGAGAAGGGAAATGGGCGGGAATAAAAATATTTATGAATTATACTGAGGTTGTTCTTGGTTTTAGCGGTTTGGTTCAGTGAAGGTAGTTGCGGATGCAGATTTTCAGTGTTTCAGACTCTGTAGAAACTAGAAAGGTCGAGGCTCGAGTGGGCAAGGTAAAAATAACATTTTAGAAAATTAAACTCATTTTTTTCAAGTCAAAAATATGATCAATTTTATGTCATTTTTGTAAGTCGATTGAGGAAGTCGAAATTATCGACTAATTATTTGAAAAATAGATTAAAGGTCAGGTTAGTGGATTTACCATTTATTAACTCGTGGCTTTTAATAAAAAAAGACAACTCATTATTACTCTTTCTGTCTCAATTATTAATACATCTCACGAATAATATACGAAATAAAGGTAAACAAATAAATGAGATGGAAAAAATAATTATTATATACAATTTTCACATGTTATGCTAACCATTTTTAGTTCCTACAAAAATTACTTTTTCCATGCATGCATTGAAATGTATTGTTTTACACTACTACATTGTGAAATAGTTTTTTGTACAACTTTTTTGCATGTGATAGAGACTGTACAACATAGAGTTGGCTGATAGCATCTGCCAATCCACCTCGCTCGTTCGGTCGGGTCGGCTTTCACTAACCTGTGCAGCCCGCTTGAAATCCAACGTATACAATCTAAGATACAGGTTGATCTCATGTCCTCGATAAGCCCAGCTTGATCAGGCTCGGCAAAAACAAAAACAAAAAATTGAGTCAGGTTAGGAGTTTGAGCATGTCCAACCTAGCTCGTGGTCTAATACGATTTTTTTTTTCAAAATTTTACTAGTACTAGAGAGTATATATTGTCGAGCTAACAACAAATGAGTAGAAGTTGGAATAATCTAGCTAGAAGAAGTAAATAAAAAGTGAGAACACCAATGTACGTGTAATGTATGTGTACAAATTTTCGTGACGGACATATCAATACTATTATATAAATCCAGAAAGCAAGGGACTTCCATGTAATTAAAGAAATTTATACAAATTAATTATATTATACAATTGTAAATCAATAGCACCGTGTGATGGACCCGATCAAAGGACTTTAATGTAAATAATATATAGTTTTGGTTAAAATATAAATTTAGAAAACACCAAAATATGGTGATTTTCCTTAAAATAAACATGTCACTTATGGTATTAATTAGTATCAT